>CABFVX010003969.1:46888-74575 GCA_902151425.1 Timema shepardi | reverse complement strand
GTCTTGTCAGAGGTGAAGGAAGGGTTTGGTAATCAGATAAATCTGTGCCGGCACCGAGGATTGAACCCCGGCCGCCAGCACAGAAGCCTGACACCTTACCCCCTAGACCACCAGGTTACCCCCATGGAACTATAGACTTTTTTTTCTGTCAACTTTAATAACATTTTACTATCATTATAGATTAAATAACAAAGCTATTCTCTGATTAAAGTTGTAGCCACATCTAAATATCATATTCTTTGAATTTAAAAATGACACCTCAACACGGGAATCGAACCAAACACCTTTGGATTAATGCAACGATGTTCTAACCACTGAGCTATCCAGGAGTCGTCCCGTGCCCAAGGTCAGTATCCACTCATAATTTGAGGCAGAGTCTGTGATTGATGTATAGTTCTCAACACAAAAGTGCATAGTTCGACAGCCGCCACTATATTTCTCTACTCAACACAACAGTGCATAGTTAGACAGCCGCCACTATATATTTATCTACACAATACAAAAGTAGATTAAGTCTGATTTTCACAGGAATAACTTTTTTTATATGACAGCTACAGTAGCCCCGTGGCTTCTTTGGTGCTGACTGACAGCTCACAGCTGACTTCTGACAGTCAACATTTAGGTATATACCTACATTTTGACCGTCAGAAATGACAGCTGCTAAACACGTGTTTTTACAGATCATCTGGTTCAGCGTAGGGATACATAATTTGGTCTGGTAACTCTTCAGAGCTGTCAGTCAGCACCAAAGAAGCCACGGGTCTACTGTACCTTCAAAAATGTTATGACAACAAAAAATGAAGTGGAGAAACGGGAGCTTCGATGATATTCTTTCTGTGTCCAAAAAATGTTTCCGACCCCTGTCCTACTCTCTGAGAGAGAGAGAGAGAGCCGTGTGGGGTCGTCAGAGCAAGGGAACAAATACCTTACGTCATATCACCAAGTATCGCATCATACATATTTATAATTGATATCCAACCTTGCCGAGATTACGGACTACCCTTGCATCCAATTAACTCTGGTTAGCCGACACTACGCTGTGACTTTGTAATGAAGCCGGTGGCAAGCGATGGGGGGGATCCATCATGTGTTATGCATGGAGGACGGAGTTGTGTGTCACCCAACATACATGCCTTCTTGCAGGTCGAGATGAGCCGCCGTCACCGTAACAGCCGTCAGCGCGGTAGTGTATGATTGTCCCGCTACGAGCGCTAGACAAGTCGAGCACACTGTTGCCAAGTTTTTGATGTTTAGGGGGGGGTAACATTTCAACCATCGTGTGTTTGTCGCGGTATGGATAGAATAACCTGGATATTGATAGTTCTCTGTGGAGGTATGGCTGGAATAGTTTGATATTTAGGACATTGTGGAAGTATGGCTGGAATAGCTTGGTATTACGAGTACCCTATGTAGGACATTGTGGAGGTATGGCTGGAATAGCTTGGTATTACGAGTACCCTATGTAGGACATTGTGGAAGTATGGCTGGAATAGCTTGGTATCACGAGTACCCTATGTAGGACATTGTGTAAGTATGGCTGGAATAGCTTGGTATTACGAGTACTCTATGTAGTACATTGTGGAGGTATGGCTGGAATAGCTTGATATTACGAGTACTCTATGTAGTACATTGTGGAGGTATGGCTGGAATAGCTTGATATTACGAGTACTCTATGTAGGGCATTGTGGAGGTATGGCTGGAATAGCTTGATATTACGAGTACTCTATGTAGGACATTGTGGAGGTATGGCTGGAATAGCTTGATATTACGAGTACTCTATGTAGGACATTGTGGAGGTATAACTTAGTATTATGAGTACTCTATGTAGGACATTGTGGAGGTATGGCTGGAATAGCTTGATATTACGAGTACTCTATGTAGGGCATTGTGGAGGTATGGCTGGAATAGCTTGGATATTGCGAGTACTTTATGTAAGACATTGTGGAGGTATGGCTGGAATAGCTTGATATTACGAGTACGCTATGTAGGACATTGTGGAGGTTTGGCTGGAATAGCTTGGATATTACGAGTACTCTATGTAAGACATTGTGGAGGTATGGCGGGAATAGCTTGGTATTACGAGTACCCTATGTAGGACATTGTGGAGTTATGGCTGGAATAGCTTGGTATTACGAGTAACCTATGTAAGACATTGTGGAGGTATGGCTGGAATAGCTTGGTATTACGAGTACCCTATGTAGGACATAGTGGAGGTATGACTGGAATACCTGACTACTGTGAGTACTCTTGGTATGACCTTTTGGAGGTTTTCATAGATTAACCAATATACTGCACGTTATCACTCTCAAAATAGCATCATGAGCTGCTCTACTCTTTGCTTGGAGCCCGGTCAATGACACCGAACAGAGGACCTTCAAAATGGCGGCGCGAACGTGGAACGTCCAAAGAGTACTTTGCAAGGTAGTGTCGATATTATCCTAGAACGAGCGAGATTAGAAAGTTCCCGCGTCGAGTGTCTTGGGTGAAGGAGTGAGTGTGGTAGGGGGAGCGGGGGGGCGGTTCAAGCAATGTTGCCAAAATCACTGTCTTCAGACAAAAAAAGAAGGAAACGGGCAAGTTGACACTAATTCTGGGATAGAGTTACATTTCCATGAGGAGATAAATTGAAGTGTTTGTGGCGCTAGAATAGTCGATCAGAAACTCTTAAATGTCCGGCAGTAGGAGAACAAACAGAGCGGAGGAAAATACAAATAACAATACAATGTGTTGTGTGACCTTGCTATTGAATGGTATCATTAGATTCACAAAGATCCATTCTAGGCTGCTATTCCCAGATACCTTTCGTTTTCAGAGCATTTAGCTCTTAATGATCAACAGAAATTTGTGGATTCTTGGACCTTTCAGAGGGAAATGTCAACTTTTAAACTATGTTTACAAGTCTCTATATGTATTATTATTATCACCGCGTCTTACTACCCGTTCGGGTTATACTCACACTAATGTTTAATGGTAGAGTGATTGTGAGATGAAATGGAGGACCTACAGTTTAACGTGGAATCCGAACCACGGTGGAGGCCTGGCATTCCCCACATTCACAAGATGTCTTGTCAGAGGTGAAGGAAGGGTTTGGAAATCATATAAATCTTTGCAGGGACCGAGGATTGAGCACCGTACCCCCATCACAGAAGTCTGACACCTCACCCCTAGGCCACCAGGTCACCTACAATATCCCCGTGGCTTCTTTGGTGCTCACTGACAGATCACAGCTGACTTCTGACAGTAAACATTATGGTATATACCTAAATGTTGACTGTCAGAAGTGACAGCTGCTAAACACATGTTTTTGCAGATCATATGGTTCGGCGTAGGGATACATAATTTGGTCTGGTAACTTTTCAAAGCCGTCAGCTGTTAGCTTTGAACTGTCAGTCAGCACCAAAGAAGCCATGGGGCTACTGTAGTTGTGTGTTCATTCCAGTAAACACCAAACTGGTGGACCGCTACAGGTTTTGCCAATATAGAGCCTGATTGACAATATCTCAGGTACCTAGGCTAGGCGGTCCTCTTGAGTAACATTTCTTCGAAACAATTAATAGCAACAGATTTTCTTTTCTCCGATTGGCGGCGCCTATTTGGTTATAAGAAGTTATAAAATCTCATTTTGAGCGATTTGGTGATCAAGTTGTATAGAAAACTGATAAACATTACATCAAACAGTTCATTATTAATAGATAGTAACCGGGTTTCACGCGTTTTAAGACGTCAGTCTCGCCATTTATTTCAATATTTAAAAAAAATACTCTAGGTAATAGATATTTTGAGCTGTAGCCATTTTGAAACGAATAGTCAAGAGTGATAAAAGTATTCACAGCACATAAACATCGTTTGGTCTATAGTGGCCCCACGGCTTCTTTGTTGCTGACTGACAGCTCACAGCTGATTTCTGACAGTCTACATTTAGGTGTATACCTACATTTTGACCGTCAGAAGTGACAGCTGATAAACACATGTGTTTTTGCAGATCATATGGTTCGGCGTAGGGATACATAGTTTGGTCTGGTAACTTTTCAAAGCCGTCAGCTGTCAGTCAGCACCAATGAAGTCATGGGGCTACTGTAGGTTCAAAGAATGCCAAACGGGCTAGTTAAATCAAGACCCCGGTTCCACTCGTTCAATATAATAGTAAAATGTTATAAATGTTGGCCACAAAAAAAAATGCTTGTATTTTTTTATAAGGTTCAATATTGAATGTGAATTAATTAATTTCTGTTCAGATGTGATAACTTTATTAAATGAATGAATATCAATAATTTTCATAAGATTCGATTTATTTCTTCTCTGGTTATTATTTATAGAGACTACTATAAGCATTGCGATGACAATATTAATTGTTTTATTTTACTAGTTTTAATATTCGCTTTGTCAATAATATTACTAGGATGAGATGGTTTAGGTTATTCAAGTGCGGACTCGCCTCGTAAACTAGTCCCAACAATGAGACAGATATCGCCTTCAGTGGACGTCACATCCACCTCAGCCATTATCCCTACTTCCGGCACGGTCCTGGCAACAATGTACAGTAGCTCCATGGCTTCTTTGGTGCTGACAGCTTTAAATAGTTACCAGACCAAGTTACGTATTCCTACGCTGAACCATATGATCTGCAAAAACATATGTTTAGTAGCTGTCACTTCTGACGGTCAAAATGTAGACTGTAAGAAGTCAGCTGTGAGCTGTCAGTCAGCACCAAAGAAGCCGTGGGGCCACTGTATATATAAGTGGCTCGGGTTACCGCACTGCCCAAACCAGAGGAAAAAGAGGTTAGGGACGACAAAGCCTACAAGATTGTAGAAATATTCCTATTGTTCCTTTGAGTACGGTCCACGCATGCGCAGTGCAGTGATGTACGTATATTCCATTCACGATAGGTTTTTACCTAGATGACAGTTCGAAAATCATATGTTTAGGTTTTGGGTTGCCAACACTTGTAAAAGATCACAGTTTTGTTATAAATGTAAAGATCTTTAATTACCTGTTATATATTACATTTAAAATAACGTAAACTTAAGTTTTCTCATACTATTTCATTTTTTTAAATAATTTCTTTTTGTCCAACTCGAAACAATATTTTAAACATAATTAAAAGTACTTATTTTTCGTTTTGGAACGTTACTGATTTTGTGTAATATAGTGCACACATCAATATCTTTTAATACAGGCATCGTATTTACTTGGAAAAGAGAAAATTGTTGTCATTTTTTTACATACAATAAATGATTTTATTATTATTTTATCTTATTTTGAAATATTTAACTGAATAAAATATTTTCATCAACTGCGTGTCTGCATCATTGTAAAAAACTTGTTTACCGTTATGTTCAATCATATGGTTTAGATTCGTCAGTCGCCATTTTGAAGCTATGTTCGTTAGAAGTTTTTGTGAAAGTGGTGTTAATATTTTTTTAAAGGGGAATAAAACTATAAATAAACTTTGTGTCCGACCTAAAATAAATATATAAATAATATTGGCCTAAATTACCGTGGTTAACTATCTACATTTATATATTACCATCTGTTTTCATTACAGTCATCCAAAGTGATAGATGTCAGCTGTTGGCGTAGTGATATATTAGGGATTACTTCTAGTAACATTTCGAGCTGTCATCCAGGTAAACTTAGCTCGTGAATGCCTTATAGCTAGATCTCTCTCGTGTTCTAATGACTGGTCAACAATCAAGAGTATTAGCATATAAAAAATAAAGAATTAAATGTTTTCACACAAAATACTATTTTACGACCGCATCTTGTGAGACGGCGCCAAATAAACACCCCCGACCGGTATGAGCTACATATCCCGGCCGCAGCAACATCGCAGCGCCACTAGCGGCACCAATTGAAGATAAATGAATGTCCTCGTTAAGTTGACACACTTGTAATTGTAATCAGAGACTACCAATAACCAATCACTCGCCCCCATTTGTGAGGGTTGTGAATTAACTTTTAGACATATTTGGAACTGGGCTACACTAATTTCCGTTAAATTTCTTATGAGGAGGGCCCAGATTTTGGTGACATGTCATCAGAGACCAACAATGGTCATAAGTACAAAACCTCATTTCATGATCCCCTGGTTGAAAAAATGTATATTCTACAGATTTTTAAAAATCATTTTAGGTCGTATTTTATTGGTTTGCGTTCTTTTACACCGAGTCCTTTTTAAGCATTTCTGAGTCATTGTAAGACATTCATGTCGAATAAGTTTATTTTTAAATACAATAAATCCATAAATACTCAAACATGAATGTTTTCTATCTAAAGTTGTCTGAATTATAAGATAATGCAGGTATTTTTTATTGGTAATCTACCCAAATTTGCGTGGAAGGAGAGTGGGAAAACATCTAGGAATAACCACCCTTAGAAGACCCAACTGGGATTCGAACCCAGATCTTTCCGTCACACAATGAAGCGGGTGTCAGATGGGTTGCACACAAAAAAGAGATACGCAACTTTAAATTTGTCTTGATATAAATTACGAGGTAATGATTTAATTATCTTAATATTAGTTAAACTAATTGGTTGACCTGGCGGTCTAGGGGTAAGGTGTCAGACTTCTATGCTGGTGGCCGGGGTTCAATCCCCTGTCCCGGCACAGAATTATCTGATTACCAAACCCTTCCTTCACCTCTGACAAGACATCTTGTGAATGTGGGGAATACCAGGCCTCCACCGTGGTTCGGATCCCACGTTAAACTGTAGGTCCTACATTTCATCTCACAATCACCCTACCATTACACATTAGCGTAAGTGCGTACACCCCGAACGGGTAGTAAGACGCGGTGCTAATAATAATAATAATAATAATAATAATAATAATAATAATAATAGTTAAAACTAATTATTGAGTAGTGAACAGTAAAACATATTTTCTTTGTGTCGAAATGTGTTTAAAATCATCGATTAAGAAACCTCCTCTCATTTACATTTCATTTCCACGCTCTTTCCAATCGGTCCAAAACCAAACAAGAATCCAGCAAAGTGCAAAACTGATTGGGGCAAGATTTTACTTCCTTCGATTGCCGACAGTAAGCCTGCGCGCGCGCGCGCGCGCGCACACACACACACACACACAACAGTGGCGCAGACTAGCGGCCGAACAGTCGAAGCTTCAAGTTTGAAATCGTTATGGATTTTACGGAAGGTTATAAGGAAGTTTTTAATTTTAACCCTATTAACCGAACGTGACATATATATAAAATGGCTGGTTATGGAATCTTAGCATTGCTACATTATTACTATCTAGTCTATTGTTGGGATCACAATCAACTTAACGTAAGAGATGTCCTGGGAGGTTTTTCACGTTAAGTGAACGTTACTTGAAGGATATCACGTGATCTAGCCAGCCAATCATTATGCGAGTGACGTCAACAGGTCTATTTAGTTATTCATTTGTTGGTTTTATGACCAAGGTCTACTTTTTAGGGTTTAGTTGTAGTGATCGGACATTTAATTAAAATAAGCGCTAGTATAGTATCATTATAGAACCTTATAGAACAAATTCAATTCAAATATTGCAAATAAGCTTGAACCATAAAGCTTTTATTATATAAAATGAATATATTGCTTTCAAAAAAAGATCCTTGTTATTAAAATATAAATCAACTAACATAATCAAGATTGTAAAAGCATTAAAATCTGCTCAAAAGAGTGTAATGATAAATATCTAATATATCGGTAGAAAACAGTAAACATTCACAGATCATAAACATTAATACAAATAGCACAAATCACAGATCATAAATACTATTATCAATAATATAAATCACAGATCAAAACACTTAATCGAGAATGGAGATGTTTGGTTCGAGTTGTTACGTTAAGTTGATAGTGATCCCGACATAATTAAGAAATAAGTGGTACTGAGGAACTTTGGTTCGATTCTCAATAGTGTTGAGTATAATGCACATCCTTAACTCTACGCTTAAGGCTAGGTTTATATTAACGCATTGCACATAATGCACAATAAGTTGAAACACATTATTTATAATGATCGCGTTCATAAGATTACATAATGAATAATACACAAAGCATAAAATTATTACTATTATTATTAGCACCGCGTCTTACTACCCGTTCGGATTATACGCTAATGTGTAATGGTAGGGTGATTGTGAGATGAAATGGAGGACCTACAGTTTAACGTGGAATCCGAACCACGGCGGAGGCCAGGCATTCCACACATTCACAAGATGAGCATAAAATTGATTCAGCTTTAACTTGATACGCATTATCCGTGGAGTCGAGACGTATCAGCCAGTGAGTATGTTAGGAAGAGGCTCTAGCCAATTAAAGGCCCGCGTATAGGCCGAATGGTCTAAGGCGTCATCGATGTGTTAAGACTGGCTTGCTGATGACTGGGAGATCGCGGTTCAAATCTCAATCAGGTCCATACCGAGCGAGATTTTTTTTTTCCTAAATGGTTTCCCACCCTCCTTACATGCTAATGCGGGTATATTAGCTCTAAAATATTTCCCTTCTCGTTCTTAACTCGTTCAAGCTATGCGTATAACATGAACAGGTAGTAAGACGTGGTGGCGAAAAATTGACTAAATCAGTGCTCATGCGCCTATAAATCTAAATACAAGCAGACAGCTAATATACTGTCGTGACCTGGCGGTCTAGGGGTAAGGTGTCAGACTTCTATCCTGGCGGCCGGGGTTCAATCCTCGGTCCCGGCACAGATTTATCTGATTACCAAACCCTTCCTTCACCTCTGACAAGACATCTTGTGAATGTGGGGAATGCCAGGCCTCCACCGTGGTTTGGATCCCACGTTAAACTGTAGGTCCTCCATCTCATCTCACAATCACCCTACCATTACACATTAGAGTAAGTGCGTATAACCCGAACGGGTAGTAAGACGCGGTGCTAATAATAATAATAAGTATACTGTCGGGAAATGATTTGAAACAACGCGCGTGAATTGCTGCGAGTCTCGACCTGATTGTGCAATAAATTTTCCCACGAACGTGTGAATCGAGCTTAATGGTGATCTGGTAAACTGTGAACCAAGCCTAGCACGTTCCTCGCGATATGCGCCAGTAGTGTCAACAGAAAAGGCAGGGGGAGAACTCTAGCGGGAGTAGTTGCTACTAGAGTCGCGGACTCGATTCCTTGTGGCGGGTCGGACAGTTCTACCTACTCCTACAGAACTATGTTGAGAGCTGTTTTAGAAAACACGGCTAGTTACAAGAGACAAGGAATGTGGACACTGCTCTCAACTTGACTGGGATGTATAGAGATCACCACCCCAGCGAGGGAACAATGAACCAGAGAGCAAACAGACAGACAGACAGGCAGTAATATTGTTATGATTGGTTCGAGAGCCGATACAGTCTGTTCTGGTCTGTGTTGAGCGGGACAACACGACTACACCTGCCCCTGCCGAGTCCCAAGCACGCGTGTGTTTGGGACAAGACTCAATAGAGAGCGTTATCTGTCTCTGTCGCTCTGAACTGTATAAAGCTCTCAGTAGGTACTTGTCTCTGTCGCTCTGAACTGTATAAAGCTCCAATAAGTACTTGTCTCTGTCGCTCTGAACTGTATAAAGCTCCAGTAAGTACTTGTATCTGTATAAAGCTCCAGTAGGTACTTGTCTCTGTCGCTCTGAACTGTATAAAGCTCCAGTAGGTACTTGTCTCTGTCGCTCTGAACTGTATAAAGCTTCAGTAGGTACTTGTCTCTGTCGCTCTGAACTGTATAAAGCTCCAGTAGGTACTTGTCTCTGTCGCTCTGAACTGTATAAAGCTCCAGTAGGTACTTGTCTCTGTTGCTCTGAACTGTATAAAGCTCCAGTAGGTACTTGTCTCTGTCACTCTGAACTGTATAAAGCTCCAGTAGGTACTTGTCTCCGTGTAAAGCTCCAGTAGGTACTTGTCTCTGTATAAAGCTCCAGTAGGTACTTGTTTCTGTACAAAGCTCCAGTAGGTACTTGTCTCTGTCACTCTGAACTGTATAAAGCTTCAGTAGGAACTTGTCTGTCACTCTGAACTGTATAAAGCTCCAGAAGGTACTTGTCTCTGTATTATGCTCCAGTAGGTACTTGTCTCTGTAGCTCTGAACGGTATAAAGCTCCAGAAGGTACTTGTCTCTGTATAAATCTCCAGTAGGTTCTTGTCTGTCACTCTGAACCGTACAAAGCTCCAGTAGGTACTTGTCTGTCACTCTGAACTGTATAAAGCTCCAGTAGGTACTTGTCTGTCGCTCTGAACTGTATAAAGCTCCAGTAGGTACTTGTCTCTGTCGCTCTGAGCCGTATCTAGTTTGGTGAGTGCCACAAACAACCCCTACTGTTAGCTCGGGGTGAAACAGGTTGTCAATAGGGGAGGGGGAGGGGCAAGAGCAACCCTCCGCCTTGTTGCCAAATATACTCGTGACAGTAGAAGCTGTACAGACTGGTCAATTGGCAGCAGTTCAACAGTTCACTGGGATTTGCACTAAATAGTTCACTGGTTCACAACCTACAGCTTGTAATTAATAGCTCACGTTATAGTTTCCAACTTCCGTCTGGAATAAACAGTTCTCACTACTAGAGGTGGGCCGGGTGGTGGTCCCTTGTCTCACTACTAGAGGTGGGCCTGGTGGTGGTCCCTTGTATCACTACTAGAGGTGGGCCCGGTGGTGGTCCCTTGTCTCTCCACTAGAGGTGGGGCTGATGGTGGTCCCTTGTCTCACTACTAGAGGTGGGGCTGATGGTGGTCCCTTGTCTCTCTAAAAGAGGTGGGGCTGATGGTGGTCCCTTGTCTCACTACTAGAGGTGGGGCTGATGGTGGTCCCTTGTCTCACTACTAGAGGTGGGCCTGGTGGTGGTCCCTTGTCTCTCTACTAGAGGTGGGGCTGATGGTGGTCCCTTGTCTCTCTAAAAGAAGTGGGGCTGATGGTGGTCCCTTGTCTCTCTACTAGAGGTGGGCCGGGCGGTGGTCCCTTGTCTTTCTATTAGAGGTGGGCCTGATGGTAGTCCCTTGTCTCTCTACTAGAGGTGGGCCCAGTGGTGGTCCCTTGTATCTTTACTAGAGGTGGGCCTGGTGGTGGGCACTTGTCTCACTACTAGAGGTGGGCCTGGTGGTGGTCCCTTGTCTCTCTACTAGAGGTGGGGCTGATGGTGGTCCCTTGTCTCACTACTAGAGGTGGGGCTGATGGTGGTCCCTTGTCTCTCTACTAGAGGTGGGCCCAGTGGTGGTCCCTTGTCTCTCTACTAGAGGTGGGCCTGGTGGTGGTCCCTTGTCTCTCTACTAGAGGTGGGCCTGATGGTGGTCCCTTGTCTCTCTACTAGAGGTGGGGCTGATGCTGGTCCCTTGTCTATCTACTAGAGGTGGGCCCAGTGGTGGTCCCTTGTCTCTCTACTAGAGGTGGGCCTGGTGGTGGTCCCTTGTCTCTCTACTAGAGGTGGGCCTGGTGGTGGTCCCTTGTCTCTCTACTAGAGGTGGGCCTGGTGGTGGTCCCTTGTCTCTCTACTAGAGGTGGGCCTGGTGGTGGTCCCTTGTCTCTCTACTAGAGGTGGGCCTGGTGGTGGTCCCTTGTCTCTCTACTAGAGGTGGGCCTGGTGGTGGTCCCTTGTCTCTCTACTAGAGGTGGGCCTGGTGGTGGTCCCTTGTCTCTCTACTAGAGGTGGGCCTGGTGGTGGTCCCTTGTCTCTCTACTAGAGGTGGGCCTGGTGGTGGTCCCTTGTCTCTCTACTAGAGGTGGGCCTGGTGGTGGTCCCTTGTCTCTCTACTAGAGGTGGGCCTGGTGGTGGTCCCTTGTCTCTCTACTAGAGGTGGGCCTGGTGGTGGTCCCTTGTCTCTCTACTAGAGGTGGGCCTGGTGGTGGTCCCTTGTCTCTCTACTAGAGGTGGGCCTGGTGGTGGTCCCTTGTCTCTCTACTAGAGGTGGGCCTGGTGGTGGTCCCTTGTCTCTCTACTAGAGGTGGGCCTGGTGGTGGTCCCTTGTCTCTCTACTAGAGGTGGGCCTGGTGGTGGTCCCTTGTCTCTCTACTAGAGGTGGGCCTGGTGGTGGTCCCTTGTCTCTCTACTAGAGGTGGGCCTGGTGGTGGTCCCTTGTCTCACTACTAGAGGTGGGCCTGGTGGTGGTCCCTTGTCTCACTACTAGAGGTGGGCCTGATGGTGGTCCCTTGTCTCACTACTAGAGGTGGGCCTGATGGTGGTCCCTTGTCTCACTACTAGAGGTGGGGCTGGTGGTGGTCCCTTGTCTCACTACTAGAGGTGGGCCTGATGGTGGTCCCTTGTCTCACTACTAGAGGTGGGCCTGGTGGTGGTCCCTTGTCTCACTACTAGAGGTGGGCCTGGTGGTGGTCCCTTGTCTCTCTACTAGAGGTGGGCCTGGTGGTGGTCCCTTGTCTCTCTACTAGAGGTGGGCCCGGTGGTGGTCCCTTGTCTCTCTACTAGAGGTGGTCCCGGTGGTGGTCCCTTGTCTCTCTACTAGAGGTGGTCCCGGTGGTGGTCCCTTGTGTCCAGTCCCAGGTCTCTGATGTCGGACGGGAATCAATACGAGGGACAAGAAATGAAGGGAGACGTACAAAAACTACAGTCGCTACCTCACAGTGTACCTCAAGGTGCACCTCCTGTACCTCACGGTGTACCTCCTGTACCTCACGGTGTACCTCCTGTACCTCACAGTGTACCTCCTGTACCTCGCGGTGTACCTCCTGTATCTCACAGTGTACCTCCTGTACCTCACGGTGTACCTCCTGTACCTCGCGGTCTACCTCCTGTACCTCACATTACCTCCTGTACCTCACATGGTGTACCTCCTGTACCTCACAGTGTACCTCCTGTACCTCACATTACCTGCTGTACCTCACATTACCTGCTGTACCTTACATTACCTGCTGTACCTCACATTACCTGCTGTACCTCACGGTGTACCTCCTGTACCTCACGGTGTACCCCCTGTACCTCACAGTGTACCTCCTGTACCTCACAGTGTACCTCCTGTACCTCACGGTGTACCTCCTGTACCTCGCGGTGTACCTCCTGTACCTCACAGTGTACCTCCTGTACCTCACATTACCTCCTGTACCTCACGGTGTACCTCCTGTACCTCACAGTGTACCTCCTGTACCTCACAGTGTACCTCCTGTACCTCACACGGTGTACCTCCTGTACCTCACGGTGTACCTCCTGTACCTCACAGTGTACCTCCTGTACCTCAGAGTGTACCTCTCAATGACACTGCTCGCCAGCTACCAGTAGTTCCCTGAGACCGTGTGAAAGACCACATCTCAAGGATTGTTTAGTCAGTTCCAGAGTTTGTCTTGTTGAAGTGTTGAGTCGACATTATCATGCGTGGGACACACACACACACACACCACATATGTAACATATCACAGCCACAGTCCACCTCTGTGATCCAGAGGTAGAGTGCTCGCCTCAGGACTACATGTTCGTGGGTTCACGCCCAGCTGGAGTAGACGGTTTTTTCCCCTTGAGCGATAAAAATTCTTAGCACAACTTTCTTCGGAGTGGTAGCAAAGCTGTTGGTCACGTGTCTATTGTGGCGTGTATAAGAAGGTATGTGGAAATACCGGTACTGGCAAAAATTGGTAGATCCTTTCGCTCTCGCTCATGGAAATTCTCGTGTACCGATATAATCAGTCGGTTCAGAAAGTGAACGTTAACTTAAATACTTCAAATATATATATATATTTTTTAAAAAAAGTCTAGCGAAACATTTAAAAATAAATCAAATATTTCTCCAGTATAAACGTATAACCCGCCTAGGTGGCGTAGTTGGCTAACGCGCTAGTCTCGCGTTGAGCTCGACTGAGGACGGGGAGATCGAGGTTCGAATCTCGGTCGGGTGAACTGGGGGTGGTTTTTCCTAAATGGTTTTCCACTCTCCCTCCACTTTTCCACTCTCCCTCCACGCAAATGCGGGTTCACTTCCTCTAATTCAACCTTCCCAATTCTTAATCCATTAGCGTAATTAGTACTTGAAGCGTATAACCCGAACGGGTAGTAAGACACGGCGCTAAAATATAATATTTACTTTTTAAGGCATTTCCTGACACCTTATACGGCTGAACATTGGTACAGTAGCCCCGCGGCTCCTTTGGTGCTGACTGACAGCTAAAAGCTTTGAAAAGCTACCACACCAAATTATGTATCCCTACGCCGAACCTTATGATCTGCAAAAAACATGTGTTTAACAGCTGTCACTTCTATAAGCTATATACCTAAATGTTGGCTGTCAGAAGTAAGCTGTCAGTCAGCACCAAAGAAGACACGGGGCTATATTCCATTCACGATAGGTTTTTACCTGGATGACAGTTCGAAAATCATATGTTTAGGTTTTGGGTTGCCAACACTTGTAAAAGATCACAGTTTTGTTATAAATATAAAGATCTTTAATTAACTGTTGTGTCCGACCTCAAATAAATATATAAATAATATTGGCCTAAAATTACCGTGGTTAACTATCTACATTTATATATTACCATCTGTTTTCATTACAGTCATCCAAGCTGATAGATGTCAGCTGTTGGCGTAGTGATATATTAGGGATTACTTCTAGTAACATTTCGAGCTGTCATCCAGGTAAACTTAGCTCGTGAATGACTTATACTGTACATCGGAGCAAAATACTGTAATAACATTTTACCTTTTTTTTAGTTTGGTGTGAGAGGGGTCAGGCAGGCAACCGGCCCTGAGGTTTGTTCGTTGTCCACGAGGAGCGCTCTTCACGTCTCAAAAGAGCCCGTCTATCAGAAACAAGAGCACGGTTGCCTAACGAGGGGGAAATGGCGGGCGGAGTGATAGTAGGAGTAGTATGCGGGCGGGGGCCCCAATTCGCACGGAGTGACGTAACGCAGGTAAACAACCCCCCCAGGGGAAGCGTGGGAACACGACGCACGCACCTCGTGAGGAGAGAATGAACCAGTTGCACGGACAGTGGTACCGGTGGTATGTTGGTAACACGAGAGAGGCCTTCCATAACGGACTTCCCGGTGTTGCCAACTGCACGATCTGGGTACTACTCGTACTATTTCCTAAGTGATATAGTGTCGCCTCAAGACCGGACGTTCGTGGGTTCAAACCCGACCGAGGTTGACGGATTTTTTTCTTTCGCGATAAAAATTCCGTAGCACAACTTCCTTCGGGGGAGAAGTAAAGCCGTCTGTTATTATTATTATTATTGGCACCACGTCTTGCTACCCGTTCGGGTTATACGCACTTACGCTAATGTGTAATGGTAGGGTGATTGTGAGATGAATTGGAGGACCTACAGTTTAACGTGGGATCCGAACCACGGTGGGAGGCCTGGGCATTCCCCACATTCACAAGATGTCTTGTCAGAGGTGAAGGAAGGGGTTGGGTAATCAGATAAATCTATAAAGCCGTCTGTTCCCAAGTCGCTCGTAGGATGTAAAAAGAACCCTGGAAGATATGGGAAAGTACCTTTCTCGGCACAAATTGGTAGGCCCTTTCGCGTTTGCTAGTAGAAATTCATTGTGGAAAGAAAGAGGGACACTCTATTAACTCCCCCTAGTACACGTGATGTCTACCAGATGGTGCAGGTAGCACTAGCCAGACGAAGGCCTGAGTGTCTGCACAGCTCCGGATGGATAGAAATTACATCAACCTCCAGGTTGTTGAATCAACACCTGAAAGCCGGTATCACCCATTGTCAATCAGGCGTGGTTTTTTTTAAATACATATAATTCTAGAAACAAATGTATCCTGCCGCGCGAGATACAATCCATTTCAAGCCCTTGTCCAAACACTCGCCAAAATTGCCGGATATTACCCTGACCGGGTCATGAAGCGGGTGTGACAAGATAACCAGTCAAAGTGTTTATAAAGTTGCAAACAACTTGAGAAGGTACAATACCAGACTAAGGTTCGATTCCCGTGGCAAATAGTTATAATTAATCGAGAACCATTTAGTTAAAATAGTGTTTAATATTGTGAGCTTACAATCGAAAAAAAACAACACATTTTCCCAAATAGTTCAAAACGGACCCAAGCGTTAGTATAATCATAATCGTAATCATAGGCATAAAATGATCGCTAGATCCAGTGATGATGATAAAGCTACAAGCGATGAGTATAAAGCTACAAGCGATGAGTATAAAGCTATAGTAGCCCCACGGCTTCTTTGGTGCTGACTGACAGCTCATAGCTGACAGTCTACATTTAGGTATATACCTAAATTTTGACAGTCAGAATTGACAGCTGCTAAACACATGTTTTTTTTAGATCATATGGTTCGGCGTACGGATACATTATTTGGTCTGGTAACTTTTCAAAGCTGTCAGTCAGCACCAAAGAAGTCATGGGGCTACTGTACAAGTGACGAGTGTAGAACTTGACTCGCTGCAATGATGACTAAAGCTACTAGTGACGAGTGTAGAACTTTGACTCGCTGCAATGATGACTAAACTGCATGTGGATGGCGGATGGAACTGAGGTCACCTGGTAGTTTGGTCACTACTCGCCTCTCTGGGCCTGTCTCAGGTGGTCTTCAAAGTCAGTGGTCGGCGCATGCGTGGTTGACAATGGTACACACACACGCACTCATGTTCTCGACGGGACAATTACTCGGCTAGAGGCTGACACGTGACCGCAACGCACGAGTACCGGGTTGGTGTCCCGTCTACGACATGTTTGCGAATATTTCAATCTCTACTATCTAGCCAGGAGTGTCCTGTGTACTGCTCTCTAACCAGGAGTGCCCTGTGTACTATTTAACCAGGAGTGTCCTGTGTACTGCTCTCTAGCCAGGAGTGCCCTGTATACTGCTATCTAGCGAGGAGTGTCCTGTGTACTGCTCTCTAGCGAGGAGTGCCCTGTGTACTGCTCTCTAGCCAGGAGTGCCCTGTGTACTATCTAACCAGGAGTGCCCTGTGTACTGCTCTCTAATCCAGGAGTGCCCTGTGTACTATCTAACCAGGAGTAACCTGTGTACTGCTCTCTAGCCAGGAGTGTCCTGTGTACTATCTAACCAGGAGTGCCCTGTGTACTGCTCTCTAACCAGGAGTGCCCTGTGTACTGCTCTCTAACCAGGAGTGCCCTGTGTACTGCTCTCTAGCCAGGAGTGCCCTGTGTACTGCTCTCTAACCAGGAGTGCCCTGTGTACTGTTCTCTAACCAGGAGTGCCCTGTGTACTATCTAACCAGGAGTGCCCTGTGTACTGCTCTCTAGCCAGGAGTGCCCTGTGTACTATCTAACCAGGAGTAACCTGTGTACTGCTCTCTAGCCAGGAGTGTCTCTGTGTACTATCTAACCAGGAGTGCCCTGTGTACTGCTCTCTAACCAGGAGTGCCCTGTGTACTATCTAACCAGGAGTGCCCTGTGAAATATCTAACCAGGAGTGTCCCGTGTACTGCTCTCTAGCCAGGAGTGCCCTGTGTACTGCTCTCTAGCGAGGAGTGTCCTGTGTACTGCTCTCTAGCCAGGAGTGCCCTGTGTACTGCTCTCTAGCGAGGAGTGCCCTGTGTACTGCTCTCTAACCAGGAGTGCCCTGTGTACTATCTAACCAGGAGTGCCCTGTGAAATATCTAACCAAGAGTGTCCTGTGTACTGCTCTCTAGCCAGTTTTCATGTTCCGGCACCAACGATTGAACATTTTGGCAACTTAGCGGGTCAACTTGGGTTAAAGTTTGTTCACGATAGGTCTTTACCTGGATGGCACTTCAAAAACCATATGTTTAGATTTTGGGTTGCCAACACTTGTATGAGATCACTGTTTTGTTATAAATGTGTAAGTTTTTAAACTACCCTTTATATTCTACATTTAAAATAACGTAAACTTAAGTTTTCTCATACTATTTCATTGTTTTTAATCATTTCTTTTTATTCAACTCGAAACAATATTTTAAACATAATTAAAAGTACTTATTCTCTGTTTTGGAATGTTATCTATGATGTGTAATATAGTTCATATATCAATACTTTTTAATACAGGCATCGTATTTACTTGGAAAATAATAATTACAAGTATTTTCTCTTGATTGATTATATATATAATCAATTGTTTTAAGAATATGTTATCGTATTTCGAAATATTTAACTGAATAAAATATTTGTATCCACCGCGTGGGTGCACCATTGTAAAGAGCTTGTTTCCGTCACGTTCAATCACGTGGTTTAAATTCGTCGGTCGCCATTTTGAAGCTATTTTCGTTAGACCTTTTGTGGAAGTGCTGGGAATATTTTTTTAAAGTGGAATAAAACGACAAATAAGCTTTGTATCCGACCTCAAATTAATATATAAATAATAATGTCCTAAATTAATGTGGTTAACTATCAAATTAATCAATTACCATACGTATTCATTACAGTTATCCAAAGTGACAGATGTCAGCTGTTGGCGTAGGGATATATTAGGGATTATTTCTAGTAACTTTTTGAGCTGTCATCCAAGTAAACTAAGGTAACGAATGAATTATAAAATAATAGAAGGGAAAATTCCCCTCTTAAAGCCCCCCTCAAACAAGAATGCTCCAATAGGCACAAACCGACCATTTAAAAAGTTGATAATATTAGTTGTCGAAAAAATTCGCAATGAGTTTACCAATTTGACGGTTAGCCCAGCTGACATCTTGCGAACCAACCGAAAAGTATTCAAACTGCTATTGCCACGACGCAATTAAAATGTCCACCTTATCTCAACAATATTTATAAAAGGTTACAAGCAGGCAAAGAAACGCGAGACAGCACAGCTTGCCCCCTCTCCTACTTCAGTGGCGAGAAGCTAGCAGTGTTGCCAGGTCGCGTGGCCCAGTAAACCACAGCTGCCAACCTTACGGGTCACAACAGTGGAGACGAGAGGAGTCGGGGTGGGTAGAGTCAGTGCGTCAAACATTGACCCTCAGGTGATCTACTGTCTATAGCGACAAGCTGTGTGTTATATCGATTACAACAAACATTGACCCTCAGGTGATCTACTGTCTATAACGACAATCTCTGTGTTATATCGGTACAACAAACATTGACCCTCAGGTGATCTACTGTCTATAACGACAAGCTCTGTGTTATGTCAATATAACAAACATTGACCCTCAGGTGATCTACTGTCTATAACGACAAGAACTGTATTCAGCTTCATGTAGGCCTATCCGAGAATTATCAGAGAGGAGGGGGATCAAATCTTTCAAACAAAAATCGGAAGTGGGGGTGTTATTTCCTGGCGAGGATGTATCTAGCCCCAATCCCCCCCAGTTTCATTTCCGATTCTTGGAGTAAAGCTTGAACGATTGTTTACTGTCCTCAAAACAGACAGATTTTTTCTTACAGACATAAATCAAACAAAAAAAAGGGAAGTATTTTTATATTTATTTCACTGCTCCTTGTTGGAGGACGAGCGACAGCCCCCTATCACACACACATTCTCACACTGTCTGCCCACGGGCGAAGGGAAGACTACGCCCGTCCGCGCGGCTGCCCAGCCAAAAGACACCTGCTCCAGAGAATCGAGCGCGCGAGCATTCAAGTCTCCATGGTCGAGTGGTTAGGGTGATTTCACGGATCCCTGAGACCTTGGTCAACCGCCCCACCCCCTCCTCGAAGAGTTTGTCTTGGAACCTATGAACTCTCGGCGGTCAGTGTTTATTAAAATACTCGTACACTTTCGCATCAATCTTTGTGGGCGTCAGAAAAACAACCAAAACCTATTGTTGTCTGTTATGTGCCTTTAATAGAACATATATCTCGTATTGTTGTCTGTTGCGTACTTTTAATATAACATACATCTCGTATTGTTGTCTGTTGCGTACTTTTAATATAACATACATCTCGTATTGTTGTCTGTTACGTACCTTTAATAGAACATATATCTCGTATTGTTGTCTGTTACATACCTTTAATATAACATATATCTCGTATTGTTGTCTGTTACGTACCTTTAATAGAATATATATATAGATATATCTCGCATTGTTGTCTGTTACATACCTTTAATTTAACATATATCTCGTATTGTTGTCTGTTACGTACCTTTAATAGAATATATATATAGATATATCTCGCATTGTTGTCTGTTACGTACCTTTAATAGAACATATATAGATATATCTCGTATTGTTGTCTGTTACGTACCTTTAATAGAACATATATCTCGCATTGTTGTCTGTTACGTACCTTTAATAGAACATATATAGATATATCTCGCATTGTTGTCTGTTACGTACCTTTAATATAACATATATCTCGTATTGTTGTCTGTTACGTACTTTTAATAGAACATACATCTCATATTGTTGTCTGTTGCGTACCTTTAATAGAACATACATCTCGCATTGTTGTCTGTTACGTACCTTTAATATAACATATATCTCGTATTGTTGTCTGTTACGTACCTTTAATAGAACATATATCTCGTATTGTTGTCTGTTACGTACCTTTAATAGAACGTATATCTCGTATTGTTGTCTGTTACGTACCTTTAATAGAACATATATAGATATATCTCGCATTGTTGTCTGTTACGTACCTTTAATATAACGTATATCTCGTATTGTTGTCTGTTATGTACTTTTAATAGAACATATATCTCGTATTGTTGTCTGTTATGTACTTTTAATAGAACATATATCTCGTATTGTTGTCTGTTACGTACCTTTAATATAACATATATCTCGTATTGTTGTCTGTTACGTACCTTTAATAGAACACATATCTCGTATTGTTGTCTGTTACGTGCCTTTGATAGAAAAAATACATATTATTGTATTTGCTGTTAATATACCAGATCTTGTATTGTCATCTGTCATGTGAATTGAATAGACCGGATTTAACTTTTAAAATACCGTCTATCAATGACTAGTAAAGTAAGAAAAAAGATCATATTTCCAAAATTTCTATCAGTGTTATGTACATTATTGTAACAATGTACGGGCTACATCAGAAATCACAGGATGGTCCAGGTATTGTTAAATGACAAGGAATTTAACCTCAAGGAACCACGTGTCTCTTTATTGGGACTGAAAATCGGATTAAGATATATTCCTTGACCAATTTTACGAATCCCATTTACAAAATTTTACAACGATTATGACTTTAATTGTAAATTCTTTTTCTCAAATTGGTTAAATTTTGTATTTCTATTTATAGTAATCTTCTATATTAAGTTTCAACAAATACCAGTCATGTTATTTATTACTGTGACACCAATTAGTGACAGCGGCTACAGAAGACAGGGTAGTATAATACAAGAGGTGGCTACATATGACAGGGTAGTATAATGCAAGAGGTAGCTACAGAGGTCAGGATAGTATAATGCAAGAAGAGGTGGCTACAGAGGACAGGGTAGTATAAAACAAGAGGTAGCTACAGAGGACAGGGTAGTATAATGCACGAGGTAGCTACAGAGGTCAGGATAGTATAATGCAAGAAGAGGTGGCTACAAAGGACAGGGTAGTATAATGCAAGAGGAGGTGGCTACAGAGGACAGGGTAATATAATACAAGAGGTGGCTACATATGACAGGGTAGTATAATGCAAGAAGAGGTGGCTACAGAAGATAGGGTAGTATAATGCAAGAAGAGGTGGCTACAGACGACAGGGTAGTATAATGCACGAAGAGGTGGCTACAGAGGACAGGGTAGTATAATGCACGAGGTGGCTACAGAGGACAGGGTAGTATAATACAAGAGGTGGCTACATATGACAGGGTAGTATAATGCAAGAGGAGGTGGCTACAGAGGACAGGGTACTATAATGCAAGAGGAGGTGGCTACAGAAGACAGGGTAGTATAATGCAAGAGGAGGTGGCTACAGAGGACAGGGTAGTATAATGCAAGAGGAGGTGGCTACAGAGGACAGGGTAGTATAATGCAAGAGGAGGTGGCAACAGAAGACAGGGTAGTATAATGCAAGAGGAGGTGGCTACAGAGGATAGGGTAGTATAATGCAAGAGGAGGTGGCTACAGAGGACAGGGTAGTATAATGCAAGAGGAGGTGGCTACAGAGGTTAGGGTAGTATAATGCAAGAGGAGGTGGCTACAGACGACAGGGTAGTATAATGCAAGAGGAGGTGGCTACAGAGGACAGGGTACTATAATGCAAGAGGAGGTGGCTACAGACGACAGGGTAGTATAATGCAAGAGGAGGTGGCTACAGAGGACAGGGTAGTATAAGGCAAGAGGAGGTGGCTACAGACGACAAAGTAGTATAATGCAAGAGGAGGTGGCTACAGAGGACAGGGTAGTATAATGCAAGAGGAGGTGGCTACAGAGGACAGGGTACTATAATGCAAGAGGAGGTGGCTACAGAGGACAGGGTAGTATAATGCAAGAGGAGGTGGCTACAGAGGACAGGGTAGTATAATGCAAGAGGAGGTGGCTACAGAGGACAGGGTAGTATAATGCAAGAGGAGGTGGCTACAGAGGACAGGGTAGTATAATGCAAGAGGAGGTGGCTACAGAGGACAGGGTAGTATAATGCAAGAGGAGGTGGCTACAGAGGACAGGGTAGTATAATGCAAGAGGAGGTGGCTACAGAGGACAGGGTAGTATAATGCAAGAGGAGGTGGCTACAGAGGACAGGGTAGTATAATGCAAGAGGAGGTGGCTACAGAGGACAGGGTAGTATAATGCAAGAGGAGGTGGCTACAGAGGACAGGGTAGTATAATGCAAGAGGAGGTGGCTACAGAGGACAGGGTAGTATAATGCAAGAGGAGGTGGCTACAGAGGACAGGGTAGTATAATGCAAGAGGAGGTGGCTACAGAGGACAGGGTAGTATAATGCAAGAGGAGGTGGCTACAGAGGACAGGGTAGTATAATGCAAGAGGAGGTGGCTACAGAGGACAGGGTAGTATAATGCAAGAGGAGGTGGCTACAGAGGACAGGGTAGTATAATGCAAGAGGAGGTGGCTACAGAGGACAGGGTAGTATAATGCAAGAGGAGGTGGCTACAGAGGACAGGGTAGTATAATGCAAGAGGAGGTGGCTACAGAGGACAGGGTAGTATAATGCAAGAGGAGGTGGCTACAGAGGACAGGGTAGTATAATGCAAGAGGAGGTGGCTACAGAGGACAGGGTAGTATAATGCAAGAGGAGGTGGCTACAGAGGACAGGGTAGTATAATGCAAGAGGAGGTGGCTACAGAGGACAGGGTAGTATAATGCAAGAGGAGGTGGCTACAGAGGACAGGGTAGTATAATGCAAGAGGAGGTGGCTACAGAGGACAGGGTAGTATAATGCAAGAGGAGGTGGCTACAGAGGACAGGGTAGTATAATGCAAGAGGAGGTGGCTACCGAGGACAGGGTAGTATAATGCAAGAGGAGGTGGCTACAGAGGACAGGGTAATATAATGCAAGAGGTGGCTACAGAAGAAAGGGTAGTATAATGCAAGAAGAGGTGGCTACAGAAGATAGGGTAGTATAATGCAAGAAGAGGTGGCTACAGACGACAGGGTAGTATAATGCACGAAGAGGTGGCTACAGAGGACAGGGTAGTATAATGCACGAGGTGGCTACAGAGGACAGGGTAGTATAATGCAAGAGGTGGCTACAGACGACAGGGTAGTATAACGCAAGAAGAGGTGGCTAGATAGAAGGCCACTGTAATGCAAGGAGAAGTGGAGCACAGCTCACCGAGTGCACTCCCTGGAGGTTGTCCTGTTTCTTGTCAGTCTTCTTGGCCGCCCTCTTAGCCTTGGACTCAAAGTGCCTCTGTTTGAGGACTAGGGTGTCTTGGATGTTCTGTTCGCACAGCCCGTTGAACGACTGATCGAACCTGGGGATGGAGTCGGTCTGCCTCCGACGATAGTTCTCAATCCTTCTCCTCAAGCGGTCCACCACGGCCTGCCTCTTGGGGGGCAAGATATCGTTCATGTTCGAGGGCGGCCCCCCTACGCCCCCAGCGAGGATCCCACCCTGGACGCCACCGGGGGTAGGGGGCGGCAGTTTACGGGGGATCAGTCCGCCGACGCCATCCACGCAGCCGACGTTCCTGCCGCCCCCGTGATCCAGGATGCCGCCCCCGCCGGATTCGCACACGCACGCACCGAGTGGGTAGGCCAGTTCGAAGACCTTGGGAGACACTTCCCGTGGACAATTTGATTTAAGAAGACCAGCCGCACGGTACAGCGATGCGAAGTTGACCACAAATACTTAGTTTCTCCCTCCCCACCCTTCCCCCCTTTAAGATAATAAGCTCAACAATCACTGTCTTATCATCGTCGCCTTCATTTCGTCCAGGGTGATTTATCTCCTCTTAAAACCGTCACAGATACACACGTTAATCGCGGCTATCACACACATAATAAGCACACATGGCGCTTGACACATACTTCACTAAATGTCATTCCATTAATACAATTTTCCGAAACCGCAAGAGTTTTAAATTCTTTCACATGATTCGTTCTTTTCATTTCAGTTTGAAACTCAAGTTTCTTAAACAATGACACTACCTATAAACATTCAAACAATCGAATTATATACAAACATTATTTCGTAGCTATTAATTAACAGTTTTTTTAAATGCAAATCGTTACAATGACCGATAGCTTCCACCTCTAATAAAACAACAGGTAGTTGCGAATGGTCTGGAGCCGAATAAACCATGCGTACTTTTTTTTTCCCCCCCTCGCACTCAGCGCAGGTTTTCACTGTTTACACACACACATGCCTCAACGTGCCACACCATTCTTCCCGCTATCACTTCATGGAAGATTCGCAAAGCACACGTGGAGAAAATTAAGATAAATGAATAAACACAAGAAGAGGGTTTTCGTTTTGTGTGGAGTCAACAGTCACTTGAAGATTGAAATCTCCTTCCGCGTTTTCTTCAATGTATATAACTTTCTTTTAAAAAAATAATCGCTGCGGAGCGATTCGCCTGAATATGCCCTGGCGCGTGGGTCACACAATATGAGAATGACGAGCAAGCAAGCTTTCAATACAATTCAAAGACAAGGCTTCCTTCGTCAAACAACCTCTCTCTTTCCCTCTTAACGAAAATGACGCATTTCTCGCCGTCATTTAACAACGCGTGTGACATCTAGCGTTCAACTGATAAACTATTAATCACGTGACTTAAAATGGCCGCCTCCATACGTCTTCAGCGCGCAGCGCAGCTGGGAAATATCTTATTACGTAGGAAAAAAGTCGTGATTCGTGCCGTAGATCAGAAACTATTTCTCCAGAAGAACACTATTATAGGTAAAATATTGTATTGTTTATTTAATGATCTGTTTCCCTACAAATAATAAGTGAAGCCGGCTTGTTTTTGTTCAGACTAGCAGGAGCATAAGCTAAACTTTTTACTTCTATTTAACGTAACTCTTTGTTTTAATAATTACCATTACCATAAGTGTTATCAACATCCCTCAAACAATAATATTTATTCCTTGTATTCAATTGTTGAACAGGCTAGTTTGTAAAAAAAAAACCCAACTAGGATGGGTGTTGCATCATTATAGAAGCATCAGCATTGATACCAACTGTCAAAAGATAATTTCAACTTTGTTTACGTTCTTAGACTATGTAATAATAATTTGCTCTTACTTCCTGCAGAGCCACGAAATTGATGAATTTATTACTCACTATCCGGATGTGATTACCCTATTTATGGTTCTTTATTTGTTACATTGAACTTAGTTTATTAGGCCTAATGGCTTAGTTATTTAAACTGGGTACCATAATAGGCCTATGTATATGGCCTTGGTTTTAAAACAATCAAGTGTTACTTGTAATGTTATTATTTTAATATAACATTAAATTTACCAACATATCAAAATATTGAATTTACCTATTACATAATATATTAAGTTTTATTAGTTGTTTTATGATTTAAAACATTTTTTATTATGGTCATTTTTACATGACTTTATGGACTAATTACTTGGAATTCTTTTATAACATAAGTGTTTATAATATTTCGTTTTAATATAATAAATTAAGTTATTACAACATATAGGGTCCTAACTCAATTACTTAAGTTTTCTTTCCAAATAAAAATTAATTTGTAATGTATTCAACAGCTCAGGATGGAATTAATTGAACTGAGTTTTTTAAGTTCTCGATAACTTGATTGGTGAAGCTTCATAATTGGCAAAGTCAGANTATACCCCCCCCCCCCCTGGTAATTAATATATAAATATATGTGATAATCAAAATAAAATTTAAAAAATGTTTAAGCCTTTTAAATAAAAACAATGCCTAGGCACTCCTAATCGTGTGTTTGCTAATAAGCTTCACGTCGGCGGGACTACCAGCAGGTTTTTGTGCCATATTAAGTTTCAAGCTCGTGAAACTGCTATAGCATTGTGTTCATTGTTGTCCTTACTACACCCTCCCTCCCCCGCTCCGTCCTCGATACCAACAGCTCCGATTTCTTTCCGCTCTCTTTGTTCCGGGTGTCTCCCACCATCTCTCATCCTGCGGGACCCGCTGAGAAAAACTTGATTTACATGCCCCTCGATGGAAATAAAAAATTGTGTTCTCAGTTTTCTACTCTTGAGCTTTACGTTGCAGTAAGACACATCTAGAACCTAGGTTACAGTATTTAAGCTTAGGTACGGCTAACATTTCAAAAGTAAATATTTTGGTCACTTCTCAACTAATTCTTGGTTGGTCTCAATTTTTTTTTTAAATTAAAAAAACACACTTTAATTTTGATCTCTAAAATATTTTGTTCGATTTCTTATGACAAAATGTAAAACATTTACTCTGATAACAGTTTTTACGTCATAAAATTGTTGGCCGACAATCTATGGCAGTTATCAAGCTTTCATTGAGACCCCGTGGGGCTTATAAAGCACTAAATAAGAAGCCACACTTTGAGAAGCGTCCTATAACTTTGTTTAAAATCCATTTTGCGACTAATTTTTCCAACCGCGGTGTAGCGCATGTCGAATTTGTTTGATAATCGCCAGCAGAGTTTAAGGAGTCGATACGCCAAGCTTTCGACTACGACTCCTCTGTGTTTCTTCTGTCCGACTCCAACTCCTTCATAAAATGTCTAAAGTATAAATTAATCAGTAATAACAAATTTACCGCATTAAAATGCTCCATTACAGATTACTTCATGGGAAGCTTCTTTGGCGTTGTGAATTTATGGTTGAATAAATTGTCAATACAAATTACAATTATTGGTCCTAAAGAATTAAAAAAATATGTAGAATTAAAATGGTATATGCCTATTTACCATATATTGCCATAATAATATAAGTTTCTATTAACCGAAGCCGGAGTCAAACTCAGTACATTTTTACCGACTCCACAGACCTCATCCCTAGGCTTGCAATAGACCAGGGTTCAGATCTTGACCGGATATACATCCTAATTTTCATAAGAAGAGAGGCTTTTGGAAAGTAAAATAATACTTTTCCACGGTCGACATTGGTAACATTTTAATAGGGCCTATATATTATTATTATTATTTTATAGGGGTTAATTATATCTATCAAAAGTGACCTGTGCATATCACATGAACTGCCATATGAACACATGAAAGTTGATTTATAAGTCATTCACGAGCTAAGTTTACCTGGATGACAGCTCGAAATGTTACTAGAAGTAATCCCTAATATATCACTACGCCAACAGCTGACATCTATCACTTTGGATGACTGTAATGAAAACAGATGGTAATATATAAATGTAGATAGTTAACCACGGTAATTTAGGCCAATATTATTTATATATTTATTTTAGGTCGAACACAAAGTTTATTTATAGTTTTATTCCCCTTGAAAAAATATTCACACCACTTTCACAAAAACTT
>CABFVX010003969.1:0-36296 GCA_902151425.1 Timema shepardi | reverse complement strand
CCGGGGTTCAATCCTCGGTCCCGGCACAGATTTATCTGATTACCAAACCCTTCCTTCACCTCTGACAAGACATCTTGTGAATGTCGGGAATGCCAGGCCTCCACCGTGGTTCGGATCCCACGTTAAACTGTAGGTCCTCCATTTCATCTCACAATCACCCTACCTTTACACATTAGCGTAAGTGCGTATAACCCGAACGGGTAGTAAGACGTGGTGCTAATAATAATAATAATATTAATTGTATAATTTTTCTTCAAAGAGTGGGGGCACAGATATTTGAGGAAATATTGAATATAAGGAAATAATATATAAGATGGATGGACAAACAAAAAAAGACCAAAGTAGGGTGGAGAAAAGATGACCGGCAATAAGTCGATCAAGACCAATAAATGTTGCCAATCCCTGATATGTGGGCTCACAGTAACTAAACTTAACATAATTGTGTATCCAACTATTCTCACTGATTTATCAATCAACTCGGTGGTGCCGAGAGACTGTGACTTGTTAGAACTGTCCTTACTCCGGTTAGAGGTGATATTATCGAGAGTCCCAGCTCATGTCGGCTCTGGGGTGTGTTTAGAAAGTGTATTCTAACAGGAACAGTCCACGACGTAGCAAGTTGACATTGTAACATTTTGATGGACAGTTTCGCTTCTCGGCGGTGTACAGACTTAAACAGGGGAGGGGGGAGTTTGGAGGTAAATGTGGGAAGATTGAATATATATATTTTAAATAAATATTGATATGGTCTCATTGGTAGAGTTATTGCCTGCTGAGCTAAGGGACCCGGGACTGATTACTGGCATGGTTGAAACATGTATTATTGGTGAAAAGTGGGGTTCTACCTTTCACACTGATAAATTAACGGGCGGGGGACTGGGTGTTGTGTATGTACTATATTTACGCTAGTCTCTAAGTTGTGTGCTGATGTAGGTCGGCTCAGAAAGCGCCCGTTAAACACCTCGAATACCGCTGGGTGGAGAGAAAATAATTTAAACTGTTATCGGTAGACCTTTGAAAAGTATTTGACTAATTTGACTAAATGCGGTTTATCTCGACCGTAAACCAGTTGTACCCGTGTACCAGGTGGAGCTCTGCGTCAAGATCATCAGCGACATCATGGAGCTTCTGTTCCGTACGGACATCGGACCGACGCTGCACGACATCACCGAGATGATGTTGACAGTGTTGAGGACTGTCATCCAGACGACCATCGCCATGGACCGGGAGAGTCCCCTTGTGGTCAGAGGACATGTCTTAACCGGGTCATTAAGCTCCTGAGACTCGCAGGGAGCCTACCAGGACTCAAACCCAAACGTTTTTTAAAGTCTAAACATACTTCGACACCAACCAATTGTTATTAACTGTTGTTTTAATATCCTCTGTCCAGGAGAATGCTGGTGCAGTATCTTAAAATTCACTTTACTCATCCTAACTATTTTAATATGCTGGCAGTCCAAACAAACGTTAAGACACACATTACTTTAAAAAAAATTGAAGAGAAGATTAGGGTTTAAATCCTGGTCGGATGTCCTGTGAGTGGTTTCCCACTCCCCTTTCCACTCGAATGTGGGTACATTTCCTCTTAGTTATAACTTCATCCCCAATATAATAATGTAAATATGTGGATATTCGAAACATGGTGAGTTATGACATAACCGGGGCTGTGTTCTCAAAACCCATCAATACAGGTCAAATTTCCCCAGCAATGATCTCTTAATATCTGAAACTACCCACTTCGATGGCCACATGGTCTAAGGTGCTAGTCTCGCAATATACTAGGCTGACAAAGACAGGGGCGATCCAAGGTTTGTTTTGGGTCGAGTATACCAAGGGGAAGGGGGCGTTTCCCAAATGGTTTTAACTCTCCCCCTCCTCGCAAATGCGGATACACTTCCTATAAATTCACCTCCTTCATCCCTAACTCAGGAGCGTACTTAGTACGTACGCGTACAACCTGAACGGGTAGTAAGACGCGGTGCTTTGAAAAGATGAACCTGAAATTGTCCCAAGAGTTATGGACTGGTTCCCAGGGCAACTTGGTGGCTGTGATGCTGGCGATATTCCGACAGATGACTGCGCACCACTTTGAGAAGTACATCAGTCACTTCTCGACCACCATGGACCTCCTGGACTTCCTCATGGAGATCCTGCTGGTGTTCAAGGACCTGGTGTCCCGCCCGGTGTTCTCCAGAGACTGGTGTCAGATGATTATGTTACAAAACAGGTCAAACAATCTCATTCGTTTCCTCGTATTTTGTGGCCCCCTCCTGTACTTGTGTTTGTATACACTCGAGAAGGGCATTGCCTTTAGTTATTATAGTGGGTGACCTGGCGGTCTAGGGGTAAGGTGTCAGACTTCTATGCTGGTGTCCAGGGTTCAATCCTCGGTCCCGGCACAGATTTATCTGATTACCAAACCCTTCCTTCACCTCTGACAAGACATCTTGTGAATGTGGGGAATGACAGGCCTCCACCGTGGTTCGGATCCCTCGTTAAACTGTAGGTCCTTCATTTCATCTCACCCTACCATTACACATTAGCGTAAGTGTGTATAACCTGGACGGGTAGTAAGACGTGGTGCTAATAATAATAATAATAATAGTTAATATAGTGGGGCCCCGCAAGCAGACCATAACTGACCTGTGGTATTCACGTCCTCAGCGTTATCCTCAAGTCACTGAGGTTCTTCTCGCACACCATCCGGGACTACTTCTTCCAGCCCTTTGAGATTCAGGCATGGAACAACTTCTTCCACTGCGCCATCGCGTTCCTCACCCAGCCGTCGCTCCAGTTGGAGACGTTCTCCCAGAACAAGCGCAGTCGCATCGTCGCCCGCTACAAGGACATGAGGAGGGAGACCAGCTTCGAGATCCGCGCCATGTGGTTCAATCTAGGTACAGCGCCACCGCTACTGTAGTGTCTACCTGATGGAGCTGTGCATACCCCCCTTCAGACGATCACTTGTTCACTGATGGAGCTGTACATCCCCCCTTCAGACGAACACTTGTTCACTGATAGAGCTGTACATACCCCCCTTCATAGAGCTGTACATCCCCCCTTCAGACGAACACTTGTTCACTGATAGAGCTGTACATCCCCCCTTCAGACGAACACTTGTTCACTGATAGAGCTGTACATCCCCCCTTCAGACGAACACTTGTTCACTGATAGAGCTGTACATCCCCCCTTCAGATGAACACTTGTTCACTGATAGAGCTGTACATCCCCCCTTCAGACGAACACTTGTTCACTGATAGAGCTGTACATCCCCCCTTCAGACGAACACTTGTTCACTGATAGAGCTGTACATCCCCCCTTCAGACGAACACTTGTTCACTGATAGAGCTGTACATCCCCCCTTCAGACGAACACTTGTTCACTGATAGAGCTGTACATCCCCCCTTCAGACGAACACTTGTTCACTGATAGAGCTGTACATCCCCCCTTCAGACGAACACTTGTTCACTGATAGAGCTGTACATCCCCCCTTCAGACGAACACTTGTTCACTGATAGAGCTGTACATCCCCCCTTCAGACGAACACTTGTTCACTGATAGAGCTGTACATCCCCCCTTCAGACGAACACTTGTTCACTGATAGAGCTGTACATCCCCCCTTCAGACGAACACTTGTTCACTGATAGAGCTGTACATCCCCCCTTCAGACGAACACTTGTTCACTGATAGAGCTGTACATTCCCCCTTCAGATGTACCGAGAAGACAGGTCTCCAGGTGATATGCCACCCCCTCCACCCTTTCCACCACCACTAACTCTCCGAGTATTGTCCCCAGGCCAGTACAAGATCTTGTATGTCCACCCTCCACCCTATCCACCGTCGCTAACTCTCCGAGTATTGTCCCCAGGCCAGTACAAGATCTTGTCTGTCCACCCTCCACCCTATCCACCGTCACTAGCTCTCCGAGTATTGTCCCCAGGCCAGTACAAGATCTTGTCTGTCCACCCTATCCACCACCACTAACTCTCCGAGTATTGTCCCCAGGTCAGTACAAGATCTTGTCTGTCCACCCTATCCACCACCACTAACTCTCCGAGTATTGTCCCCAGGCCAGTACAAGATCTTGTTTGTCCCGGGACTGGTCGGCTCGTTCCTGGAGATGACGTTGATTCCCGAGACTGAGCTGAGGAGAGCCACCATCCCCATCTTCTTCGACATGATGCAGTGCGAGTTCTACTCCTCCAGACTGAGTGGAGAGGGTTTTGGGGACACCAAGCGGGACACCACACACATCAAGGCTCACTTTGCGGAGGTATGATGTCCCCTCTTCTGATATCCGGGATTGAACATTGGTGGTCCAGCTCCAACATAATTATAGTACCAGCCAGATCCCAGACCATTAATGTAACACTTGACTGGTTGTATCAACGTTATAATGAGGGCTAACATTTAGTTAGTATTTTTATTTCCTATTACGATCGTATCTTCATTTTTACAAATTTTTATTTGTTTGGTCAGATTCACTATTTTGCGAATTTGAATGTTTCCATGTTTGATGTTGTACATGTTGTGATGTCCCCAGTTTGAGAATGAAATGATCGCCAAGTTGGATATTCTGGTGGAAGGGGGGCGAGGGGACGAACTCTACAAGGACTTGTTCTGTGAGATCATGATGAACCTGTGTGAGAAGCACTCCACCATGAGGGAACAGGTATGGAGCACTCCACAGTGAGGGAACAGGTATGGAGCACTCCACCATGAGGGAACAGGTATGGAGCACTCCACAGTGAGGGGACAGGTATGGAGCACTCCACAGTGAGGGGACAGGTATGGAGCACTCCACAGTGAGGGGTACAGGTGTGGAGCACTCTACAGTGAGGGGACAGGTGTGGAGCACTCCACAGTGAGGGAACAGGTATGGAGCACTCCACAGTGAGGGGACAGGTGTGGAGCACTCTACAGTGAGGGGACAGGTGTGGAGCACTCTACAGTAAGGGACCAGGTATGGAGCACTCCACAGCAAGGGAACAGGTATGGAGCACTCTACAGTAAGGGACCCGGTCTGGAGCACTCCACAGTGTGGTTCGCGGGAGAAAGCTCTTGGAAAGTTCGATTATTTTTTTTCAACTTGAAACTAATTCTACAAAATAGGTGATAAGGATAAGAAAGGAAAGTTATCCACGATACAACTTGAGTGTTTCAATTTTCATCTGAAAATATTCCTACAAAATAACAAAATGGTCAGTCAACCCTCTGTTAGCAAACAACCTCATCTGGGGAATGTCACGTGACATTGTCTGTCGCAGGGCATCAAGTTTGTGAAGACAGTGACGCGTCTGATGGAGCGTCTGCTCGAGTACCGGTGCATCATAACTGACGAGAACAAGGAGAACCGGATGAGCTGCACCGTCAACTTGCTAGTACGTCGTCAACTTCTCCAGTACTCTCTTGTGTTTTGTTTGTGAACTATCTCCGCGAGTAAACAAACCGGACCGTGACTTGACACTGACCTCTCCTCCCAGGACTTCTACAGCGAGATCAACCGCAAGGAGATGTACATCCGCTACGTGAACAAGCTTTGTGACCTGCATCTGGAGTGTGACAACTACACGGAGGCCGCTTACACCCTGAAGCTGCACAGTAAACTGCTCAACTGGTCGGACACGACGCTTCCTCCGCTGCTGAAGAGCAACAAGTTCCCGCACTGTCAGACCCACCGAGAGCTCAAGGAGGCCCTGTATTACCACATCATGGACTACTTCGACAAGGGCAAGGTACGCTACTCAGGCTCACCTCGGCTTGACGTCTGCCGTGATTTCATTCCTTTTTTAACAGTTTACTTTATTTAAATGAAAACAAATTGTAAATGTTTAGATCCCCCGCATTTTTCAACTAGATAATATCATCATCAACTGTTTCCTCCATCTTTCACTTTCCTCCCACCATATCTTTCGTCTCATTCACACACTTGCAGTCCATCTCTTTCTCGACCTCCACAATACTCTTTGACAACCTCTCCAACATCCTCATCACATGACCATACCATATTATTCTTTCTTCCTCCACTATTTCATGTACTCCAACATCCTCATTACATGACCATACCATCTCAGTCTTGCTTTCCTCTACTATCTCATGTACTCCAACATCCTCATTACGTGTCCATACCGTCTCAGTCTTGCTTCCTCTACTATCTCATGTACTCCAACATCCTCCTCACATGACCATACCATATTAGTCTTTCTTCCTCCACTATCTCATGTACTCCATCATCCTCATTACATGTCCATACCATATTAGTCTTTCTTCCTCCACTATCTCATGTACTCCATCATCCTCATCACATGACGATGGAGGAGGAAAGGATGCCAAAGAGGATGACGGAGGTGAAGCGTGTCGTGTGTGAATGTGACAGATGTGGGAGTGTGCGCTGACCGTGTGCAAAGAGCTGGTCACACAGTACGAGGAGGAGATATTCGACTACATCCAGCTCAGCTCACTTCTCAAGAGAATGTCTCAGTTCTACGACAGCATCATGAAACAAATCAGGCCGGAACCGGAGTACTTCCGGGTCGCCTTCTACGGTCGGGGCTTCCCGGCGTTCCTGCAGAACAAGGTATGTACCGTGACTGTCGTGCCACCTGGGCACGGTATTGCTTGGTGCTGTATTTAATGCTGACGCCTGAGACGTCGTCGCACCATTCGACTGTTGTGTGCGCGCAGTGAGCCGTCTTCCCTCGCCTCTCCACTGCTTGTCCTGCGTGTTGCGCACTTTCACGGTTACAACACTACTACACATGTGTGGCTTGCTACATTTTACACACTCCACACTTCCTTTTCTAATTGAGCTTGTTTTGCGCGAGTCCTCTCGTATCTCGAAAACACCCTGAATTGTGTTTATCCCTCGTTCTTGTGCTTTCTTCCATTTGTAGAAAAAAAGCTTTCTTTTTTAGGAAAATCTCTTTATGATGTTTTCCTTTTCCTCCCGTTTGTTTTTTTTGGTTTCCTCTTATAGGAAGTTGCGTTGCGCGTTTCACTCTGAGTTCCGATAGAATGAAACATAGGTTGAGGGGACTTGGCGGTAACGATCAATTTTCTTAAAGAAGCAGCCGTTTTACCCCTTTGTCCAGTGGCAGCATTGTGAAGTTTAATCTGTGTTTTTATTTTCATTGTAAAAGTAATCTTGTGTTCGTTCCCCTTTTATATGTTTCTATCCACCTTTCCTGTACCTTCTTGATAATATAATGACAAAAGTCTTTGTAAGTTTGAAAACTCCCCGACTTTTGAGCATGTCCGGTTAAACGGTCCATTTTTATTCGAGGCGGGCCCCTCGACTCTCTAGAATCTATTAGGATGTTGAACACCTGATGTTTAAAGTGAGCTCTTGTTGTTGTGATGGCGGGGGAGTTTGTTGCAGGTGTTTGTGTACCGCGGCAAGGAGTACGAGCGTCTGAGCGACTTCTGCAGCCGTACGTTGAACCAGCTGCCCAATGCCGAGCTCATGAGCAAACTGACTCCTCCCGGGGAGGACGTCACAGAGTCCCAGCATCAGTGTATCCTTGCGCGCTTTAAAGATCCTGGCCAACTATTGTCAGGGATCAAGTCACGACAAGACCTGCTTCGGTGGCCGAATGGTCCAAGGTGTCACACTCGCAATAGACCGGACTGATGATGATCGGGAGATCAGAGTTTGAGTCCAGGTCAGGTGGACTGAAGGTGGCTTTCCAATCTTTTATTAGCACCGTGTCTTACCACCCATTCAGGTTACATACCTATGTACTAATTACACTAGTATGTTAGGGATTAGTAGGGTTGAAGTTAGAGAAAGTGCGCCCGACCGGCTCAAACCTCGACCTCCCTGTTACCGGCAATCTAGTCTCTTGCGAGAGTAGCGCCTTAGACAATGCAGCCATCGAAGTGGGTGTTTTCCATTCTTCTTTCATGCAAAAAGTGGCTACCCTTCCTCTAAATGTACCCTCTCACATTCCTTCTTTTAAGATCAACCTCCTTATTCTTAAGAGGTCACATGGTGTTTTAAAATATGAGGAAAAACAAAATCATTATCATCATCAATCGTTTACAGCTTTGGCCGGGTCAGTTTAGTAAAATGCTTCCATCTTCCTCTATCGGTCCACCAATCTTCTCCTCTCACTTGCACACTTTCTGTTATCCGCTCCTCCCATCTCTTTCTTGGCCTCTCTTCTGGTCTCTTTCCTCCATCCTCATTACGCGCCCAAACCGTCTGTCTCTCTCTTCCTCCACTCTCTCTCTTTCTCTAAGCTCTGCTGCTCTTCTCTAACTTCACTCCCATTACTGCGAGCCAATCAAATGTCCCGATCGTCTTCGAGGCCGCATTTCTGGCCAATGACTAACCACGGAGGGAAATATTGTATTTGTTTTCTTAACAGTTGTTCAGATGTTCAGATCAATAAGGTGGATCCGTTGATGGATGAACGGAAACAGCGGCTGTCGGGGAAGCCTGTCAACGACCAGATCCTCCGCTACCATCGGTAAGTGGCGCGTCGTCATCGTCATCTTCTAGTCTTTGACCGGAACCAGCCCAAGTTGGGAATAGCTGGGGTAATTTTGTACTAATGCCTTGAGAGCGCTAATTTTCACTTTCTATATTCGGTTGGTATGCTTGCTTGTGTGCTCACACCACGGAGCTTTGTTTAGTAACTTAACATATTGGTCCGAATGTAGTGCAATATTCTTTCTCCTAAAATGTTTGTCCCAAAACTGTACTCGTATAATATCTGCAGCCTAACATATTTCACTGGGGGTACCAGACCAAATTATGTATCCCTACGCCGAACCATATGACCTGCAAAAACATGTGTTTAGCAGCTGTCACTTCTGACGGTCAAAATCTAGGTATATACCTAAATGTTGACTGTCAGAAGTCAGTTTTGAGCTGTCAGTCAGCACCAAAGAAGCCACGGGGCTACTGTAGCAACTTCAAGGTCAAGCTAAAGAGGGAGAGGAAGGATCCCCACCCTTCAGTGTAATTGTACTGGTAATTCAGTAGGTCAGTGTTAGTTGGTGAAGGAATCTGTTCTGTTTTTTTGATACTAAAAAACCCCATGGATGATCGTGTTGAGAAGGAGGCTTTCTCAGCGTCTCAAGTAAACAAGAAGAAGGTGAGATATGAATTAAGAGCAATAGGCGAGACGCAACGAAACATCTGTCAAACTTGTTTTTACCTCGAGGTATATTTGAAAATCGTATGTTCCTATTATTTGCGAGGCCGTACTATATTGGGGCCCATATGGGTATTTTCCTTGCTGTTTAGTTATCACATGAAAGTCAATATTATTTTTACTGTAATTGAGTCGGTTTCATTGATTGCTGGCTTCTGTGTTTAAACCTCGCAAGAATTCCCTCCTGACAATTTTGTCTCAAAATAAAGAACAAACAATATTTTGTTGAGGCAGGCGCAGGGTCGAAGCATGGTCGGCCCCACACGCACATATACTGCGGCTCACGGTGAGGTGGCGAGTCTCGATCCGGGAACGCTATGAGGTGTCTTCTTGTATTGAACGAAACCCTGTTTTACACCCACAGTGTGAACGACGTACAGAAGTTCCGCTTCTCGCGCCCGTTCCACAGGCGGGACCCAGGGGTGACGGGCGATGCGGACAACGAGTTTGCCAGCCTGTGGCTGGAGCGGACTGTGCTGGTGACGTCGTACCCTCTCCCGGGTATCCTGCGGTGGTTTCCCGTTACCTCTGCCGATACTTACCAGGTCAGCATCTTTACCTGGACTCTACAGAGCTATCTGTGCGCTGACTCGATAGTTGTTTGTCATACCACTGTCTCTCTCAGGGTTGTATGTGTGTGCACTAGCTGAGCTAATGTGCTAGGGATGTGTAAGGTTTAATCTTAGAAGAAGTAGGTGACCTGGTGGTCTAGGGGGTAAGGTGTCAGACTTCTATGCTGGCGGCCGGGGTTCAATCCTCGGTCGCGGCAAAGATTTATATGATTATCAAACCCTTCCTTCACCTCTGACAAGACATCTTGTGAATGTGGGGAATGCCAGGCCTCCACCGTGGTTCGGATTCCACGTTAAACTGTAGGTCCTCCATTTCATCTCACAATCACCCTACCATTACACATTAGCGTAAGTGCGTGTAACCCGAACGGGTAGTAAGACGCGGTGCTAATAATAATAATAGAAGAAGTCTTTTCATATTTATGTGGAGGGAGGATGGACAACTGTCTATAAAAACACCCTCAATACACCCGACCAGGATTCGAACCCCGATCTTCCAGTCTTTGAGCACTCCACTCTATCGTAAGAGTGACGTCTTAGACCAAGAAACCACAGAAGCTGGTTTTCAGCGCTTATTGACAAGACTCCCCGATGACCCCCAGGTGAGCCCCTTGCGTAACGCCATCGAGACGATGGAGGGCTCCAACCGCACCCTGAGGGACCTCATTGTGGCCCACCGCAGCGACCCCTCTCTCCAACTCAACCCTCTCAGCATGAAGATAAACGGCATCGTGGACGCGGCCGTCATGGGGGGCATCACCAACTACGAGAAGGTGAGGCGTGCTCTCTGGAGCTTACTGTCTTGAAATGTGGTTCACACCCCTAGTGTTCGTGTATTGATTTAAGTAGTGGTGTGCAAAGTATACACATTTTCAATTCAAAGCGAAATCAAACCAAATATATCTAGTATTAACAAAGTTGAATCGATATTAGAATATTTTAGGTTAATTGTTTCATGCTTGGAAAAATATATTGTGCCTCGTCATGCACTAGAACCACCGATAAAATGTTTCATCACACATTTATTCGTAATATTTCATAAATCAAGTTACTATCATGACAGGCAATGCAATTACTTCAGATTACATCAGATTAATACTTATTTGAAATGTATTTAACTAAATCTGGGTCAAATCGGAACCTTCATTTAACTTTCATATCTCAAATTTGAATCCAAATCTTGAAAAAAACGTTGAACCTCAGGGGAAATAAAAATATAGTGGAATAATAGAAATAATAACTAAATGTTTAAAAAAAACATTATAGCATTCACACAATCAGTTAAGTGCTAAAATTACTGGTCTGGGGTCTGGTTGTTAAGTTCTATAACTATGTGGGTTCCGAACTACCAGTTTTAGAACTCTAAAACAATTTGCAATAGAAAAATTGAAAGAATAAAAGGATTTAAGCTTTGAATCTGATATTTTCTTGAATCCTTGAATCTCCTGAAGAGTCCTTGAATTCGGGAATCCTATCGCTACAAAACAGCTCGGAACGACGACAACTGTCAGTTGTTTATTGGCACAGTTTGGAGGTCGAAGCTTTGCACACGTCTAGATTAAAGCACTGGGTTTGAGGTCAGAGATCCGTCGTGACACAGCCCGCTAGGGGCAGCACCGTCGCTGACCACTGTGTCTCGTCTCCAGGCGTTCTTCCAGCCGGAGTACTCCGAGACTCACGCCGACGACGCTGCGTCCATCGACAAGCTGAAGGACTTGATCGCGTCTCAGATCCCTCTCCTCGAGGTGGCCATACAACTGCACAGACAGAGGGCCCCCGTCTCTCTGGGGCCCTTTCAGCAGAGGTTGGAGGAGTGCTTCAGTGACATGCAAACGCACGTCGAGCACAACTACGGCAAGAAGGTGTGTAGTGGGCGTGTCGCCCTAAATCTCAGGGACTGTGGTTTAGGGAACGCAAATAATACTCGCTGAATGCTATAAAAAAACTACTAGATCTACTTTCGTGTATTCATACCTCAAGTCATGTTGTCTGTAGCTGTCACTTTTGAAAGACATTATCAAAACAAATAAAATAACAACAGTGATACAGTGAAATGATATCGTCGTTGAAAATATTATGTTTGTAATTTTTAAAGGGGCTCCAAACGTCCATTTATAAGGAAATCAAAATAAATCTTGTTTTATGGTTCGTTTGGGAACTCAGGTCCTCTAACCACTCGGCTATTAAGTTGGACACCCCCTATTATCTGTCCCTGCCATGTGTTTGACAGAGCACTGACCTGAGATTGGACACCCCTCATTCTGTGACCATGAGACGGCAGTTCAGTGGGGTCACCGGCAACTTGGACCACCGTCTCTCGGAGGTCAGCCTCGCATCGTCCGAGTGAGTCCAGAGTCTTATTAACTTATTGTTTCATACAACCCAACATTAAAAATATGTTATCAATTTGTGGTCAGAAAAAAATAACTAAAAATTGTATCTGGTGTATGAAATACTTAAACACAAAGGTCATGTTATAAATATATCTAAAATTTGCCGATATTAAAGCGAAATGGCAAAATAACTAATCAGGGCCGCTGTTAAATATTACCTGATTCTGAATATTTCAATTTCTCCTTGACCAAACTCTGCGTTATGTTAACCAGGTCAAGATCAAATGAACAACCTGTTAGCTACCTCTTGTCAATACCAAAAACACCTAACATACGTCACTTTCGGACTGCAAATGCCGGGGGTGATACAAGTTCAAACCCCGGTCAGGTGTTCTTAGGGTGGTTATTACAACCCTAATTAGTGTCCCACTCTCTCTCTCTATGCAAATGCTGCTACACTTTCCATAAATTCAGCCTTTCTCATCCCTAACCCATTAGGGTAATTATTACATATGTCGTATAACCCGAACAGGTAGTCGGACGCGATGCTAAAAAAACAAATACTCGGCCAGAGTAAGAACTCTACTGTAAGTTTTTCCTAAACTAACCGATATTATCTTTAAATAAAGCGACGACAGTTTGAATCAGGATGGTTAGCCAGCTCACTTGCCTAAGTGCCGTTGTAATATAAACCCAAAAACCTATTTTCACTCGTCCTGATCTAGAAACCATGATGCATCTTGTGAATGTGGGGGAATGCCAGGCCTCCACCGTGGTTCGGATCCCACGTTAAACTGTAGGTCCTTCATTTCATCTAACAATCACCCTACCATTACACATTAGCGTAATAAGTGCGTACAACCCGAACGGGTAGTAAGACGCGGTGCTAATAATAATAATAATAATAATAATAATAATAATAATAATAATAATAATAATAATGATGATGATGATGATGATAATGATAATGATAATGATAATAATAATAATGATGATGATGATGATACGGATGATGATGATGATGATGATAATGATAATGATAATGATAATGATAATGATAATGATAATGATAATAATAACAGAAACCATGATCCAGCCCGGGCTCTATTCCGCATAAAAAACAATGAGAAGAACCTTTTTGTTTTAATGTTGAGGTAGGTCTTTGAATGGGGGAATGATGGTTTTTCACCTCCTTCGTTTGTTTGTTTGTTTACCTAGAACTTGATAAAACTCTTCTTATCTCTGTCCACTCTCTTGAGCTCTGTTTGGGAATAAGGTGGGACGCTCTGCTTCGTAGCTATCAGTCAGTCGCAACTTTTACCACAAAACTGATCAAGGGGTGTACAGTAAAACCTCTGATAGCCGTGACAAATGGGGCCGAGTTTTCTTTGGATCAGTAAGTTTATTACCCCTCAGAAGAGGTAAAAGGTGAAAAACAACAACTATAAACTACATAAGTTACAGTATTTAAATACCGGTAAATGGTTATTGAATTTAACAAACTCCGCGGTTTAATATCATCAGTAAATGTGAACTTTTTTTTTCTATTTTCGTTGTTAAAATAAGTTTAAATTACGATGATCAGTGTTAAGAATTTGTAAGTCTCAACAAATTAAGGTTTAACCAACGTAAAACCTTAATTTGTCAGTTCAGGTAGGTCGAGATATGGGAGGTTTTACTGTATATTATAGTATTTTTGTCACTCTCACAATGGACCAAGATTGCAGATGACAGCGAGATCGGGGTTAGAATCCTGGTCGGGTGTAAATGATTTTTACCCTCTCCCTCCACCCGAATGCAGGTACACTTCCTCTCTAAATTCAACCCTCCTCATCCCTGATACGGTAGATTAATTAGTACAAACGTGTGTAACCCAAACGAGTTGTAAGACGTGGTGATAAAAATACAAATTAATCTTTCATTACAGTTTTTGAAAACTATTTCTTGAATTAAATTCTTGTCGGTGACCTGGCGGTCTAGGGGTAAGGTGTCGGACTTCTGTTCTGGGGGTCCGGGGTTCAATCCTCTGTCCCGGCACAGATTTATCTGATTACCAAACCCTTCCTTCACCTCTGACAAGACATCTTGTGAATGTGGGGAATGCCAGGCCTCCACAGTGGTTCGGATCCCACGTTAAACTGTAGGTCCTCCATTTCATCTCACAATCACCCTACCATTACACATTAGCGTAAGTGCGTATAACCCGAACGGGTAGTAAGACGCGGTGCTAGTAATAATAATGATAATAATAATAATAATAATAATAATAATAATAATAATAATAATAAAATTCTTTTAGTTAAAAAACCCTTTAGATGACCAATATTTCCTCATAATACAAGGTAAAGACGCAAGGAGGAAGGTTTTGGAAAGCTATTAACATCCTCCTCGTTACATCTCTTTGCTAATTATTGATGCTCCTAAAACAAGTTTGACTTGCCCACATTGCTACAGTTTCCCTCTCTCTCTTCCTTTATCTCAGGATGGTTTTGATCACACTAATGTTTAAGTTGATGTATAAGATATTTAAAAAGAATTAATAAAAAAACCCATCAGCTAGAGATGAGTTGAATCCACTATTTTACAAATCAAAATCTCTGAAAATAAGAGGAATATAACAAAATATTATTAAATAGAAATATTAAATAAATGTTGACATATTTTGATAAAGTGAATTCGTTATACTATCCATACGCTCAGTTAAGTGTTAAATCAATGGTATGGGGTCTGGTTGTTTATCCAAACCACCAATAAGCAGTATAGTAGTTCCAAAAAAACTCCACGGCGTCAGCCGCTAGCGAGCTATACTGACCCAGTTCTAAAACAAATTCTTATTCAAAATATGAAAAATATTTTTTTTTTCCCAAATCACACACATAATTTTTATCTTCCAGTACCCTCCAATGTCCTTCAGTACCCTTTAATATCCTCTAGTATCCTCCAGTACCCTCCCAATGTCTTCCCACCTCCTCCAGTGTCCTCCAGCGCCTTCCAGATTCCTCCAACATCCTCCAGTACCCTCCAATGTCTTCCCACCTCCTCCAGTGTCCTCCAGCGCCTTCCAGATTCCTCCAACATCCTCCAGTACACTCCAATGTCTTCCAACCTCCTCCAGTGTCCTCCAGCGCCTTCCAGATTCCTCCAGTACCCTCCAATGTCCTCCAACATCCTCCAGCACCTTCCAGAGTCCTCCAATGTCCTCCAACATCCTCCAGCACCTTCCAGAGTCCTCCAGTACCCTCCAATGTCCTCCAGTACCTTCCAATGTCCTCCAGTACCCTCCAATGTCCTCCAGTACCCTCCAATGTACTCCAGTACCCTCCAATGTCCTCCAGTACGCTCCAATGTCCTCCAGTACCCTCCAATGTCCTCCAGTACGCTCCAATGTCCTCCAGTACCCTCCAATGTCCTCCAGTACCTTCCAATGTCCTCCAGTACCCTCATATATCCTCCAGAGTCCTTCAACATCCTCCAGCACCCTCTAGTATCCTCCAGAGTCCTCCAAAATCCCCCAGCACCCTCCGGGCCCAAAGGCCCCGCTGACTAGTTGGTTCTCTCGCGTGCGTGTTGGCAACTCAAGTCCCGGTGTGCTTGTCTTGTGTTGCATGTTGGGTGCTATAGAGGAAATAGGTCACGAGTGTCCAGTCTAACACGCTCGCAAGTCGCCACACTCAAAAACTTTGCCACCAATTTCAACTTTGCCAACCTCAACGCTAACGCTGCGCTCGGCAGGTAAGGCTTGTGTCTGGTCTCTTCCTCCCTTCTTGTTCTCTTTCAAGGACACACTTCTTCTCTCTCGCTCTAACTTTATAACTGCGGGGTACACGCTCAATTAACAAGGAGTTACAAAATTTGCAGATAAATCATTCTCAATTATGAAATGCATTCACATCTTGTTAATAATAAACTTTGAATTAACCATTGATTAATGTTTGTTAAAATTTACCCTCTTCTTCTTGATCCCTCGAATAAAAAACACAAGGTTTTGTGCATTTTCGTCGGTTGTTTATGTAAACAAGATGTCTACTATTTTATGTTTTAAAAAACACTTGTTTGTTGAGGGTGAGCACCTGTTTATAAATTCACGGTAAAGAAAACTTGATGACGAGTTTTGTAGGTTTGAAAATGATGAACACTTTGTTTACCCTGAAAGGTCGCGAGCGAGTTATGCTATGGTGCGGCTCATATGAGAGCCATAGTGTAATTGGTCGAGGTCTGTTAAATCGAAAATGTTTAGCTATAAAAGTTACATTCGCCTATTGTCACGTCATGCTATCTGCGGCCGTAACTTTTGATCGATATTATCAATAATTAAAAATAATATTAATAATGTAGTTAAATGTTTTGTTTGTTGTATTTCAGGGTAAATAAATGGTTTTAAATCATTTCTTCCACAGAATGTTTCGACTTTGTTTGTGTATAATACATTTCTTCTTTCATTAAAAAGCTTCTAATTCTTTTTGATATCTTCAACTTTGATATTATAAACTAGTAAAGAAGTAATAATGATATTTAAAAAAAAGGGGTATTGTAATGATTGGTCTAGGTTTGGCCATTATTTTAATTTTAAAGAAGTGTATTTTGAAACCTCTGTGCTTGCAAATTGGGTTTTATTATTTGCTACTGGGTTTTTGGAAAGTAATATTTCCAGAGTGTGAACTTGTTTTTAAAAAATGTTTGGTAGACAAGTTTGAATAAGTGTTTGTGTGATTATTTACATAAACATAAATCAGCAAAAAGAGTTGTTTTTTTAAGATTACTGACTGTGGGGTCGTGAGGTTTTAGATTACTGACTGTGGACTTGTGAAGTTTTAGATTACTGACTGTGGACTTGTGAGGTTTTAGATTACTGACCGTGGACTTGTGAGGTTTTAGATTACTGACCATGGACTTGTGAGGTTTTAGATTACTGACTGTGGACTTGTGAGGTTTTAGATTACTGACTGTGGACTTGTGAGGTTTTAGATTACTGACCGTGGACTTGTGAGGTTTTAGATTACTGACTGTGGACTTGTGAGGTTTTAGATTACTGACTGTGGACTTGTGAGGTTTTAGATTACTGACTGTGGACTTGTGAGGTTTTAGATTACTGACTGTGGACTTGTGAGGTTTTAGATTACTGACTGTGGACTTGTGAGGTTTTAGATTACTGACTGTGGACTTGTGAGGTTTTAGATTACTGACTGTGGACTTGTGAGGTTTTAGATTACTGACTGTGGACTTGTGAGGTTTTAGATTACTGACTGTGGACTTGTGAGGTTTTAGATTACTGACTGTGGACTTGTGAGGTTTTAGATTACTGACTGTGGACTTGTGAGGTTTTAGATTACTGACTGTGGACTTGTGAGGTTTTAGATTACTGACTGTGGACTTGTGAGGTTTTAGATTACTGACTGTGGACTTGTGAGGTTTTAGATTACTGACTGTGGACTTGTGAGGTTTTAGATTACTGACTGTGGACTTGTGAGGTTTTAGATTACTGACTGTGGACTTGTGAGGTTTTAGATTACTGACTGTGGGCTTGTGAGGTTTTAGATTACTGACTGTGGACTTGTGAGGTTTTAGATTACTGACTGTGGGGTCGTGAGGTTTTAGATTACTGACCGTGGACTTGTGGGCTCATTTCTATAATATTTATCTGGTGTTGGTGTCTGTGGAATGTTAGTAATGTGTTGTTTTGTTTTGTTTTGTAGGGGTCAGGGCCATACACCCCTTGGTTCCCCCCAACACCCCTCCTGTGTCAACACCAAACTACAACCCCACAACATATTCTCCTTCCTCTACCACAACTAGCCACAGACACCAAGCCACAGATGTTCCGGGCTACTGCCAATGAACAGTTTCCTACAGGCCTGGTTATGTAACATATCCTGCTCCATTTTATAACTCTGGTTGCTTCGACAGACGACCACAAGTGTTCTGACCTAGTTGCGTTATATGTCTGGAGCTGGGCAGATACTAAACTAAACTCAAATGTAACTGACACATCTTTATTGATCATTGTTTGAAAACGCTATTTGTGTTTTACTGTTGAGTAAGTTTGCTGGCTATCAGACTCCCACTGAGGTCTCTGGGCTACAGACGGGCCAGCTCAGAGGAGTCTCTGGGCTACAGACGGGCCAGCCCAAAGGATTGCATTCATGCGGGTGTGCGCTGATCTCTGAGAATATACCTGTACTCTCTGTCCAAGCAACTGCTTCAAACACAAATAAAACAATCCAGGGTGTAGGGATGATGAGCGTGAGGAGTGCCTTTAGGGTCTCTGCCCCACCTCATCTGATCTATATCAGCACCTGGGCCCTCATAGTGGGACACTGGACGACAGAGTGTCCTCTCGAATCCTTGTACCAGTGGGACACTGGACGACAGAGTGTCCTCTCGAATCCTTGTACCAGACACTCCTCTCCTGGGGTTATAGGATGACAGAGTGTCCTCTCGAATCCTTGTACCAGACACTCCTCTCCTGGGGTTATAGGACGACATAGTGTCCTCTCGAATCTTTGACCTCCCGCCAGGCTCGTTGTTAGAGCTGGTTCACAACGTCCGTTCCTTCAGTCACGTATTAACCGATGTTCTTGTTTGTTTCTCTCCCGACAGCGGCTCCCTCCTGCCAACCTGATAAACACCAACCAATTCTTATAACGCTCTGTGTGCTTTGTTTTGTTTATGATGTGGTTTTTAATCGTTATTTTAAGTTCGTGGCAAATAAAATTGGTTTATATAACACAGATCGGCAACCTACAGCTCGACTGATTTTATCTGTCACGCAAAATATTTAGCAAACAGACTAATAACTGATTACTATTTGAGAAATATAAAGTTGGACATTTCTGCTCGATATCTTACGCAAATCAGCCCACCAACATTTTTATAAGGCCCACGATATCAAAAAACGTTGCCGGCCCGCGGTTTTTAAGACGAGCTATAATATTTTGTAACCCTAGCCTTGCTTAACACACCATGGTTTTGTTCCGTGTCCCCCTCTCGGTGTAACTCGGCAAACACTCGCACTTTTCGTCCGGCCGATTTGCTGTTTTGGAGGATAACTTATTCACGCATTCCTTGGCTGGGTCCAGAATAAAAATATGGGATTTTTATAGACTCTTTAAAAAAAGGTGAACTCTTTCATATATGTATATATGTACTACTTCTCCAATATTTGATATATACTTTTAAATAAACATTCCCACAACACAAGACTTGATTCCAAAGTTATTATACGTCTAATACACATTTAAGGGTCCCCCCCCCTCCCCCCTTAGGACTCACTTATGGGCAGCATTTGGCAATTTTTCCCGATGATCATTAGAATTTAAGTAGAGTACTATATTTTTTTGCAAATATCTCATTCAACACCACGTAATTAGACTTGAGGAAACAACTTTTTCTTCTAAACGAAACAAACGATTTATTTTTCAAAGTAGCTCATCTTGTAATTCTATAAAAATAAATCTGAGTTAAAAAAAGAAATATCCTTAACGTTTGTTTTAATATATTTCTTACACCGGCCTTGTGTTGCACAGTAACTCAGGCGCGGTAGAATTATATCCCGGAGAATGTGCTTACAGTTGTAGATGGTCTATAATTGTGTATTTTTTCAAAAGTGCGATAATAAACTGTCATGTGATATATTTTCAAGACTTTTTTATGTTTATAGATTATTTTACGCTTTGATTCCTGACTCGTTTTCAATAAGACCCACATAAATGTTGTAAAAGTGTGGCTTTTGTCTGCGAGTAAACAACGCGGTATTGATAGGCTGCTATGCGCAGAGACTGCACTGCCTGGTGTCAGATTGTGAAACTAGAGCTTGGGCCCGAACCCTCGATTGTTGGTTGGTACCTGCGTCTCGCTGTGGTCGCTAAGTGAAGGGTGGTATGTTGGCACTCCTGTCTCCCCTTCCCCTCCTCCCCTTCTTAATGCTGACCGATGATCGCAGACTGGTAAATATGTGTTTGTGTGTCTCTGTTGTTGTTGTTTACACTTGGTATCAAACCCGGGACTTCTGACTCGCCGTGTCGACGTTCTTACCTCTGAACTATCAAGATCCGACTCATTCTTCGCACAGTTATTTCTGTGAGCCTGTGATAGTTTCAACTAACAAACTGTCAGCAACATTGACGAGGTCGCTGTCGTCAGGGTTGACGCGCGCCTGGAAGACCAGGGAATAAACAACCTGGAATATTTGTGAATCTGGGGGGATTCAACTTGACGATTTAAATAGTAGACAACTGTAAGGCTGCACACGTCTCCTCATCAACAAATCATCCCGTTATGAATACAAGTTACTAGAGCTACTTTCATGTATTCTTACATCAAGGCATGTGATCTACAGCTGTCACGTTTGAGAGATATTATCAACAACTACAAAAAAAAAAATAGTTTTGGTTGCTCAAAAATTATGGGGAAAAAACCTAGCTTAATTAGGATGGCCTCTAAGGTTGCTGATAGCGCTCACATGCCCGTGTAGACTCGTGCCTTAATGATAGCGCTCACATGCTCATGTAGACTCGTGCCTTAATGATAGCACTCACATGCCCATGTAGACTCGTGCCTTAATGATAGCGCTCACATGCCCGTGTGGACTCGTGCCTTAATGATAGCGCTCACATGCTCATGTAGACTCGTGCCTTAATGATAGCGCTCACACGTTCATATAGACTCGTGCCTTAATGATAGCGCTCACATGCTCATGTAGACTCGTGCCTTAATGATAGCGCTCACATGCCCATGTAGACTCGTGCCTTAATGATAGAGCTCACATGCTCATGTAGACTCGTGCCTTAATGATAGCGCTCACATGCTCATGTAGACTCGTGCCTTAATGATAGCACTCATATGCTCATGTAGACTCGTGCCTTAATGTTAGCGCTCACATGCCCATGTAGACCCATGCCTTAATGATAGCGCCCATATGCTCATGTAGACTCGTACCTTAATGATAGCGCTCACATGCCCATGTAGACTCGTGCCTTAATGATAGCGCCCATATGCTCATGTAGACTCGTGCCTTAATGATAGCGCTCATATGCTCATGTAGACTCGTGCCTTAATGATAGCGCTCATATGCTCATGTAGACTCGTGCCTTAATGATAGCGCTCACATGCCCATGTAGACTCGTGTCTTAATGATAGCGCTCACATGCCCATGTAGACTCGTGCCTTAATGATAGCGCTCATATGCTCATGTAGACTCGTGCCTTAATGATAGCCTTCAGTGGGATTGGAACCTGGATAGCTCAGAGGTAAAATGAACCGATCATGTCGAGTCAGAGGTGTCTGTGTGTCTTATTGTGCTACTGCTACTGTCAATAAATTTGGTTGTTGTTGGTTTTAGACTCGGTGATGGACTGTTTTTGAAAATATTAACAACCCCCGTCCCCTTCCCCTCATCTTAATCTAAACAAGCTCCGAGACAAGTTTGCATAGACGTGAGAATCTACATCATCAAGGAATAGAGTTTGTCATTTCTTGTGTTATTATACTTCTAACCTTGACCTGGATTGGAACAAGTACCCCCAGGAGTGTCGCCACCATAGTCCATCACTGAACTTGTCTTACTAACGTACAGAGTTGTGCTAGCTTGTAATAAATAATAACTTTACCATTAATTAGAAACATAAGCACCTTTTATTAGATAGAATGCCTATATTTAATTATTGTATTTATAATTTGATTCAAATTGCACCCTGGGCTTATTTGGTCTTTAGTTAGCTTTGATTTTCATAAAAAGCGACCAAATTTTGTTTATAAATTTTGCTACTTTTCCTAAATGTGATTGTACCATATTATTGTTTAAACATAAACTGCGTGATGACTTAGAACAAACTTCTAACTTTGTTATAAAATACTGCCTATTTCTAAATTTCCTCAACATGGTAACTCACTCAGTTGCGGCTGTCTAGGAGGAATTAAAGTATCTCTCTCGATCCGATTCCTAAATTTTAACCTTGAATTTTCAATTCTCGATGAACATTTACAGTCAAAATCATTTTCCATCCAAGCTCTCCTTAAAAATCTGTTGTACTTGTTCATACAATTTACCATAATGGGGTTGAAACACAGACAAAAAGTGCAGTTTACGCAAAATCACCGTGTTCGATGTGCGCTACAGTAGGCCCACGACTTCTTTGGTGCTGACTGACAGCTCACAGCTGACTTCTGACGGTCAAAATTTAGGTATATATCTAAATTTTGACCGTCAGAAGTCAGCTGTGAGCTGTCAGTCAGCACCAAAGAAGCCATGGGGATACTGTAGATCGTTTAGAACACAACGCTTATGTCGAGTACATTCGCAATGCACCAAGAATAAAGTGAAACAGCCAATAAGAGTCAGTGACTGCATTTTGCTCTTTCGTTTGAACACCATAACTTTCATCTACTGGGATTTGAGAGCTAAGATATTAAGATAGATTCTGTCGACACCGGTAAGAGTCGAGTTTGATATTATTATAAATTACACTTTTTACTTGTAATGTGTTTGCTCTGTAGTCGATAATTGTTGCTGCATGATCACGTGTGTGTGTGTGTGACATGTGTTGTGTTGTGAGCGTCGCACTGCTTGTTTGACAGGGCCTCCTCCGCGCAAGGCGCGTCCACTCCGGGGGGCAAGTCCCAAGGCACCCCGCCCACCTCCCTCGCGACCCGTTCGGCCACCATGTTTTCCAAGAGCTCGAGCGTCGGAGGCGCCAAGCGGAACAAGGACAAGCGCCGCTCGTCGAGAGGCAAGGCGGAGCGGGACTCTAACCCCCAGGCTCTCGCTGTCACCCCCACTGCCACCACCCCCACCACCCAGTGGTACATGGCCTCGCCCCTCCCTGCGGACACGGACAGGATCACGTGGGCCGTGGGGACCCCCATTTTCGAGCTGCGTCAGGAGGTGATTATTTTACCTGCTTTGAGGGTTTGCTATTAGGAATGTTTCAATACTTCCACCACAAATAGTTCAACTAGAATTGTTTTAATATATACAAACATAAGTCATAAATACAAACATGGATTCTACTATAGTTATACAAGCTATATATTTTTAAATCAGACAAAAATTAATATTAAGGGACTCTGTTTGCTATGAGATAATATTTTAGAATTCAACTCTCAGTGATAAAATTGAAAATTCTGTATATGCACAAGTTTTCGAGTTTTGTAAAAATTTGCGAGGCGAGTTGTAACGACTAGTACTTTATTTGAACTCAAATTATAAAACAGTCGAGCTCGGCTATAGCGTCTAATATTGAGACGTTCTGGTTACATCTCCATTGAAACAATACTTCTAGACTTTTCTTACAAAGACGTGGAATAACCAATTAGTTTGCGTGGACATCGGAGAGGAGGGGGGGAGTCTCACGAGGATACAGTGGTCCCCCTCTGGGCTATTAGAGCAGTAAAACAGATGTAGAGAAGTGAACAACTTCTTGTTTGAGTTATTAGGAGGCCAGGAGGCGGAAGTTCCACCCTCGCTGTCAACAACTATTTTTTTTTAAAACAATACCTTCTGACCTTGACTTCTCAATACCCTCAAAAAATGACTGAATAGAAAAGTATTGTGTGTTGACGTAATAAAAACAAATTTATATTATCTGTTATTTTTAATTAATTTAATTTTGCCATGAATCATTAAAGATTTAGTTTACATTAAAAGAAGATTTTAGTAGGTCTATTGGCCATAAAGATCCTTTGTTTGTAGGTGACCTGGTGGTCTAGGGGTAAGGTGTCAGACTTCTATGCTGGCGGCCGGGGTTCAATCCTCGGTCCCGGCACAGATTTATCTGATTGCCAAACCCTTCCTTCACCTCTGACAAGACATCTTGTGAATGTGGGGAATGCCAGGCCTCCACCGTGGTTCGGATCCCACGTTAAACTGTAGGTCCTCCATTTCATATCACATTCACCCTACCATTACACATTAGCGTAAGTGCGTACAACCCGAACGGGTAGTAAGACGCGGTGCTAATAATAATAATAATAATATTCCTTTGTAATTCTGGTTTCTAGTACAACTTTAGTTTAAAACAACCTCAACGACCTTGGACGACGCTATAACTGAGTGTGACTATATCTTGTGGATTAAATACTATTATTTTTATCTCATATTACAGTTCTTGTAGCGATGCTGATGTGGTTTTAGATCATTCACCTGGGCAGAGTTTTGAACCTGCGACAGTTTAAAATTTAGTACCAAATTAAAAAAAAAAAAAAAAGCCTCTTATAAACTAGTGTTTGCTTGAAAAACTAGAATGGTCCAACTAAAAATGGAACCTGTTTGTCGTTGGCTTGCGGTCAGTTGACACCCAAGCGCCCGCTGCGCTCTGAAGTTGAGCGCGAGAGGAGGCTAAGTCGCCCATCCTGCGGCCAGTTCCCGCCCGCTCGTCTCTCTAGCACTGGTGCCAACATGACCACTGCCCGCTTCAATGGCTCCAGCAGCAACAGAGATTCTATAGGTTGGTAGCAGCGAGTTATTTGTTTTTCTTTTCTTTTTTCCGAATTGCTCGGTGATTTCAACAATGAGTTCAAATGTCAGTATCCCAGGCTTTACGAGATGTGAGGATGAAAGTAGCTGCACACTCATCACATTACCTGACCCCAAGGGGGGCTACAGCCCTGTTACCTCACTGGGTGATCCCACATCAGATACATCCTCCGCCTTGACCATGACGGCAGTCTTGCGTGACCCACAGGACTTCTGCTGAGCTAAAGACACCAACATTATAATAAAGGTCAATGTGGCCGTCACGTGGACATACTCCCCTGCCAGACGCCCCAACTGGTGTTTCAGAAGCACAACCCTGACCCTTAATGACCCTGAACTCCCCCCAGTCCACACAGTTGCTGACCCTGGTGTTGTACTACAGCGTGTGAACTTACAACACGTCCCTCGGACTCGGCCTACCTTGCAGTCGCAGGGCTGTCCGGTCACCCATCTCCAGAGCTTGTGTCTCCGGAACAGGTCACCATAGACCCCGCTCTAGAGCAACCCGAACTTTGATGGCCTTGTTCGTATTAGAACTGTACTGCTTCACTCGGAGAGTTAGAACATGCAACTTGGTTATTTGGTTAAAAAATTACTCGTCGAATGGTCAAAGGCATCTCTTGTTAATGTTGGAGAGATCGGTGTTTGACTCCTGGTAGGGCGTTCACTCTCCCTCCACGCAGATGCGGGTACACTTCCTCTAAAACCAACCTGAGGAATAATTAGTAGCCACCTCTATTGGCGTATATCCAGGACAAGTCCAGCCGAGAGAGGAGAGGAGATTATTTTTTTCTCCCTGCAGGGACTACAGACTCGACAGCGAGCGAGGAAGATGGGGCCCCTCCCCCGTTACCACAGAAGACCCGGGAGGCTGACTACTGCAACCTCCCAGATGACGCAGAGAGAGAAAGCGAGTCTATCCGGGCCCCGGCTACCCCTCGTATCCGCAACAAGGTGAGCAGAGTTAACGTAACTTGCAGTTCATTGTCTTCACTCGATTGTAATTCGGTGATATGGGCAGCAAGCTTCGCAAATGTTCCTTTGGAATCTTTTATTCTGTTTGAAGCGAGGAGTTCTCCCCAGTCTCTGATTGTCGATTGAGAGAAGTAGTCGTCCTGGACAATAGGTTAACCAGTTCACTGTGAAGTGTATTTTTTTTCACTTATAATAAATACAATTATACGAGTGTTTTATTTAAATTAGATATAGTCTAGTTCAAACGACCCTAAGGTCAATGTGCCAGTGCACTAATAATTATCAACAATAGTTCACGATCTCACATTCAGGGTTTGTTTCAGCCCCCGCCACCTCCGGAGCCCCTGGAAGGTTCCACCCCACCTCACCCGCCACCCAAGAAACCTCCGCTCAAGCCATCCACCAGTTGAACGTCCGTGCGATCCATCACTAGCAAGTACTGTACTGAACATAAAGGACGCGTGTTCCTCATAAATAGTACAAAGTCAACAATGTGTTTAGTTTATCGTTAATATCATTAGCGTTAATATTTTAAATAAAACAAAGATTTGTCTTAAAGTGTATCTATTGAGTGTTGACCTGTTTTCACTCTGAACGAGTCAGTAAAGTGCTATTGCGCTCATTCTTAAAGCACTCTACAGATAGTTTGATGAATATAATTACTGTATTATTGTATTACATTGTTGTGATGAAAACATCACGTGAGCCTCATTTCTGCATCAAGATGAATTACATACATCACAGCCGCGAGCGTTCATAAGGCGCGCGTTGCACGCTAAAAGTCAAACACTTGAAGCCAAACAAAACTTTTAAAGTGACGACATCTTTGAAAATTTTTTTGAGATATGAAAAAAAAAAATCGAAATTTTTTATTGAAATTTATTTTAGAACTTTTACAAAACATTGTTTTAGGATAAACATATCAACCAAACCCCAGACCATTGATTTAACACTTAAATTGAATGTATGAACATTAAAACGAAAGCAAAACAACAAAATCGTTTTTATTTGAGATCCATAAGTAAAATTATGATTCAACCGATATATATATATATATACACTTTATTTTTTTATTTAAGAGCTGTGATTGGTCCACTTTTATTGCCGAGAGGTTTGTCGTACCGAAGGTGCTGATAGCCGAGTGATATTTGTCAAACCACCAAATAGTGATATCTCGTCACAAGTAATCGGACAAATAGTTTTAAAAGAAGTTTTTAATTATTACTGCAGAGTTTGTTTTTTTCTTTAACCTTTGCATCACAATTTAGAAATAATATTATATATTTAAATAATTGATTCACAAATGTTTTTTTTATTTAAGATAGTAAAAAATGTACCTTTTATCATGACCAAAAATAATGTCTTAAGTAGTTTTGTTATTCTCATGTTTATATTAATAATATATCGCTCTACAATAGATATTTAAAGTTAACGCACTCAAAATGTTGCTAGTGAAAATGTAACTTACTTTGTATCGAGACTAAAAATAGTGATATGAAATTATTATAATGTAAAAGTCCAGATATTTTAGGGGTGTGCAAAAACTTCAACTTCACTAATAAAAATATTGACAACCAATTTTACTCAATCTCTGTTAAACTATTGCCAATCAGGGCTGTTATGTACACGACATATGATGTCAAATTAGAACGAAACATTAAAAACAATAATTATGTGATAAAACATTTTCTCTGTGATTTTAGCGCGTGCATTAATTAAGTCTCAAACATACAATTTAACCACAAAGATATTCAAACTTTGGTTCGGCTTTTGAGAATATTTTGTATGATTCCAGTTAGTTTCAAATTGTGAAAGTGAGCTTTGCACACCCCTAGATATTTGTTAATGTTTTATTATATGTTTTCCGCCAGTATAGTATGTATATAAGGAATAGTTATTGTTTATATATGCATTTGTAACTCAACGTTTACCATATCAGTGAAATACTCTTGTGGCCGTTACACAATAAGATAATGATAAGTGAATCCCGCACGAAGGCAGTTTTCTGCCGCACTTAAGAAGCCTACATTTTAGGGACACATCAGCTCCAATTGTTGTTTGATAAATCAAAATTAGGAAATTTTTATCTTAATTTTTTTTTTCTAAAGTAACTTCAGATGTTTCAAAGATTAGAGGTTAAAAGTTATTTCCCTTTGTCCGTTTATTTAACGCCTGGAAACATTTTTTTCAAACCATTATCAACTTTGTGTGGAAGCATTTTATTTTTGCCAGATGTACATCAGCGCGAGTTAATTTGTGCGCAGCGCTCTGGCTGCACGCTACTGTATCTTGAAATTGTTGTTTTGAACTATTCAAGCTGCTTCACACACTTAATAAACAATACTCTCACACTTGAATTACAGCTCTCCCAGGGCCCTGCCAGGTTCGAGAGTGCTAAGGTGTTTCAAACGCACGCAAACAAAATACTAGATTTTTCAGATATTTAGGACCTTCAAGTGAGGGTTGATAAATATAAGAAAAACTTAACCAACGAGTGAAGAAAGAGTAGATTAATCACTCAACAAAATCTTACATTCTTTCTCACAGTCTATTATAGTTTGCAGGGGTGTAACGATGCGGATACCGATGAATCGTTATCGGGCGATTATTAATGCTAGTTGGCAATTAGAAATATCTTTTTTTATGCATACAATATTTTTTGTATTAATTACATTGACTCTTATCATCTTAAGCGTGTTTCCCAATAGTTATTGATAAATGATCGATAATCAGTGTAAATAATTATAGCATGAACCATTATTTTAAACAATCAGTAATCGCTTTTACTGAATCGATACACCTCTAATAGTTTGTGACAAAATTTTCCAAAATAATCTGTAAATTACCCTTGATTTGATGCTTGGAATAAATTTTTTTTAAAAAGTTATGACTGTATATCAGCTAAATAAAGGGTTTGAACTTTTTGTTTTGTTTGGGTGCACACAGATTCGTAAGTTAGAGGTTGAATAGTTACAATACTTTCTCTACATGAGAAAGTAAGACTGTGAGTTATAAATAACCGCACAAAACTGTTCTAGAATAGACATTGTGTGTAATTTCTTCCCTCAATTTTCACATTTTGGTGTATTATTACTCCTGAATCTGCTCAGGTCACAGGTGCTAATCGACCGCTGTGTGGTTTATAAACGATGTCGCAACGTATCGTGCGCGCAGACTTTGGTTTGTTCTCAGCCCATACCTTAAGATGACACTCACTTAGGAACATGGATACATTTATGTCACAAGATATTTTGATACTTTTTTAAGATAATTTTTTGTAATTGCATTTAAAAACAATTCCATGTCATTGATGTAATGTGAACTGTTAATAGGGGATATCCCATTGTTTACCCAGCGGGCTCTGCTCATAATAATGTTTATATGTAGTTGTGCCCAATTTTAAGGAAGTTCTCAGGACTTCCCACATTTGTTTATCGATAGTTAGATTTATTAGAGTCGTATGTAGACCAGACCACTTGCCGGGAGGCCGTATTAACTAATGCGGAGTTAAGGGTAGTATTTTTGCACTAAAACTTTTTTTTGGCCAAAATAAATCAAATATTACTTAAGTAAATTCATTTATTAAATTGTCATATATCATATTTTATTTATCTTGGCCTAAAAGTTTTTTTCTTAAAAAACTACATAAAATACTGAATATAGTTCTCATTTCTTAACATCCCACCCATAACGTTTGATATAAAATGTAAAATCAGTTATTTTAATAGTTGTCAATATAAAAACTTGCCTACCATGTTTTAACTCTGGAAACCAATGAAGGTGTTTAGTTATGGGCGTATCGTTGAATGCAGTGTTATGTTTGTGAGATTGTGCCAGCAACAAATTGTCTGGTTTATTAATTTACCAAAGGTATAAAATAATAAAGTTATGTATCTAATTCATAATCAAACTGTTCTTTTGATTGCAACCAATATTTACACACTGTTTAGCTTAAAAGTTGACCACTCACCTTGAATATGGCCCTGTCTTATAAGCTACACCAGTAGTGGAATCTGTCAAGGTAAGACTCGCCTTTCAAGGTGAACAGAATGTACCTCGAAATATATGGAAAGTATTCTATTAATCTAAACAAATCAAGTTAATAATTTTATTTTACTTTTGAGGTATATAATTTGTTGGAAGAAGGTGCAGGGAAGATGGATATAACCATCTTTCCTGTAACTTCTTCCAAATATAACAAAATATAAAGCTATATGTGGACTTGAATAATCATTCTCATTAATTTAATTTATTCCTCTTGCAGATATTTAAATATATTTTTGTTGAACAGGAAGTCTGAAATGTAACAAATGATCAGAAAGGTTGGTTTACATGGGAAGTAAAACCTGGAGATTGTGTGTAAAACATAATTACTAAGCTTCTCTCGTCACTGTTGTGTCTGAGAGTTGGTTCCTGTGGTTCCCCTCATTAGTGTCTTGTTCCTACACCACTAGCGCCCTGTAGAACAACTTGTATTAAAATATGTTCTCACCTTTTTAAATACCAGTAAGAATCCAGGGTATACATTTGACAACATTAATTTTATAAAGTTGTATTCACGAGTTTGAAAAATAATCTTAGAAAAAAATTATCAGGAGACCTTAATTATATTAAATTGAAAAAAATAACTCCCTTTTTTTTAAGATATTTTATTTTTATAACATGGAAAGAAAAATGTAAATAACCATCGCTTGAACCCAAAACACTTAAGAATAAAATACAGGATGTTTTTTAAAACATATGCAACGAACGTTCATTCTCTGTTTGGAAGATGTGTTGAAACGTATGTACAAAGGAATAAGTCTGTAAGGTGTCATCACTGACTTGGAGGATTGACGCCGTCAACGAGACCTTGCACAGCGTTCACGTTAGCAGCATTGTGATCCAGGATACGACGACGACTATGATTGACAAAGTGCTGCTGCTTGTGGTAGAGCTTGAGGACGCCCTTAATGGCGATGAACGCCACACCGCCCTGAAAGAGTGGACAACCTCTGAAATGTGTGTTTTATCCCTACATAGGAGAAATGACGCCAAACAGCCCTTTTAACCGAACATTGAGAGGAGGGGGAAGGCTAAACACTCCGACAACTGTAGGCTTCAAATCTCACAACACACAATTATGTGACCTTTGAGGTATCTGTTGGTCGCCTTCAACAGGAGTAAAAAACAGACTGGACTACGGCTAGAGGTTAGGTCAAGGTCACTTACACTGTTGGTGTTTACAGACTGGACTACGGCTAGAGGTAGGTCAAGGCCACTTACACTGTTGGTGTTTACAGACTGGACTACGGCTAGAGGTTAGGTCAAGGCCACTTACACTGTTGGTGTTTACAGACTGGACTAAGGCTAGAGGTTAGGTCAAGGTCACTTACACTGTTGGTGTTTACAGACTGTACTACGGCTAGAGGTAGGTCAAGGCCACTTACACTGTTGGTGTTTACAGACTGGACTAAGGCTAGAGGTTAGGTCAAGGTCACTTACACTGTTGGTGTTTACAGACTGGACTAAGGCTAGAGGTTAGGTCAAGGCCACTTACACTGTTGGTGTTTACAGACTGGACTATGGCTAGAGGTGTGTTGGTCTTGCCAATGTGTCCTATTATCAATGTTTAGTTTACTGTATTTACCCGAATCCAAGACAACCCCCAATTTTTCAGTGGTTCTGGATCGATTTTTTAAAAATGGTATTTATTTTATCATGAATGAAGAAAATAATAATTATGATAGACTTATTTTGTAATGCTAACAAATATGTGTTTTGTTTGTAAATAAAAAACAAAGTTGACTGAGTCTAATTAGGGTTGCGGAATTTCCATTTTTGCCACAAATATCGCTTTTGCAAAAGAACGTTAGCTTTGAAAAAGTTTCATAAAAAAATGAGAAGCTAATTTTTATTATTACAAATGATAATCTTATGTGAAAATCTGAGTCTCATACGTAACCGACTACAGGACTACATCTGGGCTAGTTTAACATGAGAAACTAGGACATTCCAAAGCAGGCAAGTTCGGGTCATCACATACTATATGTTCTTTTAAACACTCTCCCTTTCACGTTGCCAAGCAGAGGGCGTGTTCTGGTATCAATGTTTACAACCAGAGCGTTTTCACATCCCTGGTACCACCAGTTGTGAATGTTTATGACCGACACAATACCAGACCTTGGTTTTAACACTTTCCTTGAGCAAACTAAATAGCTTGGTATCAACAAATTTACTAAGCTAGACTAGGAACATGCGTGGTACTAAGCTAGACTAGGAACATGCGTGGTACAAAGCTAGACTAGGAACATGTGTGATACTATGCTAGACTAGGAACATGTGTGGTACAAAGCTAGACTAGCTAGACTAGGAACATGCGTGGTACTAAGCTAGACTAGGAACATGCGTGGTACAAAGCTAGACTAGCTAGACTAGGAACATGCGTGGTACTAAGATAGACTAGGAACATGCGTGGTACAAAGATAGACTAGGAACATGCGTGGTACGAACCAGCAGTGTCTTCTGGAGGTTGGAGTGAACACTGTCGAACAACATGCGGCCGAATATCGTGGCTATGGTCGGAGTGAGAAGAGCGCTACAAAGTATCCTTGTGGCCGATAAAGGGTCCGACAGAGGAGGAACATCCTCGTTACTTCGATCCTCACTAAATGTAGGAGGGAAACAAAGATTCTATTACTACAAGTTCTTCATTTCAACATTTAATGATCCGTTTTCAAACTACTCTCGGATAGCTCACATTGACGTGATAAGCCAAAGGTCCAGAGCTTGATTCCTGTGACCACTTCCAAGTCTCGTGTCATAAATTGTGACAGTCGTTAACAAACCACAACGCCGTGTTTGGGTGTGTTCATTAAAGTGTTTTGTAAATTTATTTCTCGTTTACTACTTTCATTTTTTAGAAAAGCATAACTTCACTATTTGGTATTTTACATTTCACATTTTTTTAAATTTATTTGCGGTATTTAACTTTCACTTTCTCAGCTGACTAATTAGATCAGAACACGACTTGTATTCCATCTTAACTCTAGAACAGACACAACATCCAGCCCCCGGCCATTAATTCATCGCTGTGAAAGGGGAAACCCCATATTTCACTAATGATATATTTTTAGATCATGCCAGGAATCAAACCCGACACCCTTTGCTCAGCAGACAAACACATTACCGAGAGGTGTCAGATATTTAGCAACAATAATAATATTTAGCACCGCGTCTTACTACCCGTTCGGGTTTTACGCTTTAAGTACTAATTACTCTAATGGATTAGGAATTGGGAAGGTTGTATTAGAGGAAGTGAACCCGCATTCGCGTGGAGGGAGAGCGGAAAACCATTTAGGAAACCCCCCCCCCCCAGTTCACCCGACCGAGATTCGAACCTCGATCTCGCCGTCCTCAGCGGTCGAGCTCAACACGACAAGCGCGTTAGCCAACTGCGCCACCGAGGCGAGTTATTTAGCAACAAATTAACAAGAAATGAGGTTTATCCCCAAGGAAGTTTACATCTTGAATTAATTACTTTGAGCCACCCAACCACAATTATTAAAATCTTAAGTAGGAAGAGGGCAGTTTATAGTGTCATGCCTTGCTTTACAATTTAGTTTAATGTTGCGTTTTTCATTTATGTTTCCAAGAAATTCTTATGTGTAATTTATTTTTAAAACTAATTTTATTTAACGAGATTCTCAAGGTCCCTGTACAGAGCGTGTGTATCGTGACCTACGCGGCAGCGGGAAGGACGTGGCGGAGCACGGGGACCTTGTGGGAGTGCCTTCTCAGGAACCCCAGGACAGTCTCCTCCCATCGCAGCATCTTACCCAGGACCAGAGCTATGGGTATGGTCGGGAGTCCGATCAGAAGAACCAGGGGATCTGCCCCTTCCATCGCAGACATACCTTCCTTGTGGCCGCACACCTGCGCACGCAAGACACGCTCACAGAGTTACAACCCAAACATTACAATAGTTGTATTATACTGAATATAGTATAGTCGCAAACATAATACGACGATCTTAATTATTATTATTATTATCATCATCATCATCATCATCACCGCGTCTTACTACCCGTTCGGGTTATATGCACTTACGCTAATGTGCAATGGTAGGGTGATTGTGAGATGAAATGGAGGACCTACAGTTTAACATGGAATCCGAACCACGGTGGAGGCCTAGCATTCCCCACATTCACAAGATGTCTTGTCAGAGGTGAAGGAAGGGTTTGGTAATCAGATAAATCTGTGCCGGGACCGAGGATTGAACCCCGGCCGCCAGCATAGAAGTCCGACACCTTACCCTTAGACCGCCAGGTCACCCGACGATCTTAATATTTTGAAAATTAAAAATAAAAGGTCTTGAATATACCATGACGTGAAAACTTGACAAGAGTGACAGTTTAATTTGAACTTAATATATAAGACTCAAGGTAACAAATATTTTGCTCGTTAGCTCTATTATTTTAATACCAGTGATAATTGAGTGTTGGGCACCCGTATTTGTACCTAAACACACGCTAACTGAACTCTTGATGGTAAATTTACCTCAATTATTTTCTGAAACAAGACTTCCTACGTCTGAGGAAACATTGCTATTTTATTTTCCAAAAGGTTGAGATGTTCTGGACATGTGATGAGGATGCAAGAGTGAGGGGGTGGGGGGGGATGCATTGGTGGCCAAGAAAGAGGGGTGCAAAGTAGATACTTACTACCCCTACCCCGGTCTATCTTGATTCAACACCTCACTACTCCTAAGATGAGTCCTTAATTCCTATTTCTATATTTTCTACTTAGTCTTTTATTCCCCCCCTTTTTTTTTAAATTCCAAACTAAAAGGATTTGGCAAAGTAGATAATAGCAAGTGTGCAAGTGAGAGGATAAGAATGGTGGAAAGAAACAAGATGATGCAGGCAGTTTACTAAACTGAAATGCCCAAAGACTGGAGACAGTTGTTGATGCTGGTTACATATTTACACATGTAAGAGTTAGTGTAGCTACAGTAGCTCCATGGCTTCTTTGGTGCTCACTGACAGCTCACAGCTGACTTCTGACAGTCGGCATTTAGGTATATACCTAAATTTTGACTGTCAGAAGTGACAGCTGCTAAACACATGTTTTTGCAGATCATATGGTTCGGCGTAGGGATACATAATTTGGTCTGGTAACTTTTCAAAGCTTTTAGCTGTCAGCTGTGAGCTGTCACTCAGCACCAAAGAAGCCATGGAGCTACTGTATAAACAATTGTATTAACTTCAATCAAAGAGAGTATCATTTTCAATATTAACTTTTTTTTAATAGTTATAGCAGTTCAAGTACCAGGGAAATATGCTGACTAAGGATGCCTACTGAACCAAGGAAATTAGGTTTAGGGTCACCATGGCCAAGGAAGCTTTCAATAAGAAACGTTTACTGCTGACAAGCAAGCTGAGTTTGGAGCTGAGAAAGAAACTGATGAAATGATACATTCGGAGCAGAAACTTGGATTCTCAGGAGGATGGGAAGTAAATACTTGGAGAGCTTTGAAATGTGAAGCTGGAGAAGACTTGAGAAGATCAGGTGGACAGACAGGGGGACAAAGGAAGTCCTAAGAGGAGTGGGTGAGAAGATCAGGGGGACAAAGGAAGTCCTAAGAGGAGTGGGTGAGAAGAGAACCATTTTGGATGCGATTCTTTTTGGATTGGAGACATCCTTAGGAGAACTGGCTTCTGCACGACGTCACAGAAGGAAAGGTTGAGGGAAAGAGAAGATTAGGAAGAAGAAGGATTAGAACATTGGATGACTTGGAGGAAAGAAGATATTCTGGGAGCTGAAGGAGGCAGAGGTGGTCTAAGTTCACCGACAAAAGGAATGGACCTATCATAAGACAGAACACATAAGAACAAGAGTTCCTCACGACATAGTAACACAGGTGGGTTATATCCAGTGTACACTCCTGTCAACGCACAAACCTGCATGATGGTGACGGCACCATACGTCACTGCCGTCCAGTAGATGGAGCCTATGACGACTCCGGCCGCAACGAATGGGCACATACTGTAGATAATGTTGTCAACCGCATCCAGTACTACCACTACCGGGCCTAAAAACACATCACTTGCATTTCTTACTCACTTCAAACACGTATTGGGGTATTAACCTGTTATTTTTTAGTGGCGAGTGCATTTACCGGGTCGCTATTATTGTCTTCCAGAGACTCGAGAGAGTATAATAGAATAATGACGGGATGACTCCTGGATAGCTCAGTGGTTAGAACATTGGCGTGCTAAGCCAAAGGTCCCCGGTTCTATTCCAGTGCCCAGGCGTCATTTTCAAATTTAAAGATCATGATATTTATAAGTGGTTATAACAGTAGTTAACAAAATTTATAGAAAAATAAATTGATAGAACTAAAGAAAAAGGAAAAATAAACTACTAAAATTAAGTGTGATGAAGAAAGCCTTCCAAAGGTAAGAGTCCAACGCAGAAAGGTGACTTCTTCTTCCTTAATAGAAGACAGAAGAAAGGAAGAAGAAAGGAAGAAGATGTCACCTTTGTGTGTTGGATTCTTACCACAGTTTTCCTCTTTCCTTTGGTGGGCTTTCTTAATCAAATTTACTCTTAATAGTTTATTGTTTCTTTTTCTTTAGTTTTTATCAATTTCCTTCATTATACAAATCAATTATGTAGCCATTGGGCCACCTCATTTTTTTAATAATAATATTTAGCATCGCGTCTTACTACCCGTTCGGGTTATACGCTTTAAGTACTAATTACTCTAATGGATTGGGAATTGGGAAGGTTGAATTAGAGGAAG
>CABFVX010003968.1:12276-74580 GCA_902151425.1 Timema shepardi | reverse complement strand
TAAATTTAAATTAACAAAAAACCTTAACAAAAAAAAATACAAAATAAAAATCTAGATCTACATTGTCTAATTTTTTAAACAAAAACAAGACCCTAAGTCGTAAGGACGTAACGACGATTTTAGGATACTCAAGTACTCCAAGCAAGACGTCCTCGCCAGGGTAACGGTGGACCTGATGGCCTAGACTCCATGATCGTCGCTCTCCTTGGTTACGTGATGGTGCAGAAGTTCCTCCTTCGACGCTTAGTTGTAGTAGAACGGCTCTGTGTCGTGAATCAGAGAAGGACTCTATATATAGTCCCAATCTGATACGAACGGAATAAAGCAAAGAGGGTGATAATTTCAGAAATATAGACAAGGAGAAGGACGGACGAAGGTGGGGGGAAAAGAGAATTAACAAGAGAAATCCACTTGCGGGAAAAGGGGGGGAGAACAAGTTTCCTTGGCTCGCCGTTGGTCAGTGTTTCGATTGGAGTATGCATTTTTCACTCCATCAGCTGTAGTTATGATTGTGTTGTGTGTGTGAGACGGCCATCATTGAATAATTTCTTCTTCTACCATGTGGCAAATCAATCGAAGAACATCTTGAAACGGTGAGTAGATACTAAGGCATTTTTTATCTAAATATCTCCGGTATGATTATATTATTTAGGATCAGTTAATATTTTTATGAGAATTAGTAATATAGATGTACTTTACTATATTTTCTTGTAGACAGCATGGCACCGTATGTACATTTATCCGACATCATCCAATGGCAAAGTGTCTGCGTTAATGTATTTTATTCATAAATATGATAATATTAATCCTCTTCTTTGATATCTGCTACAGTATTTATCAAAAGACAATATTTTTTCAACAACCACGTTTTTGAATTTCGGGAGATACATAGTTTTATTTGACTGCATCTAGTTAGAGAAAATAAACTTTTGAGGTAGATTCAATTAAATATGTTAATATTTGTTTCTTTCCTTTCATAAATAATTAAATATTGATATTTAATTGTAGCTGTCCAATCTGTCTGATTGACATGCTACATAGTTTTTTGACTTACATTGACTTTTGTAGTGACCCATTTGTCAACAATTAAAACATTTAATAGAAGACATACTTTTCTTTTGATTCAAATTACTTAAATTGTGATTTTGCAATACCTGGGGTTTAGAACCTTGTATTTGGGAGGGTTTGCTATAACTGTATGTTTTAGGTTTATTTAAACTGTTACCTGTATTAATAAATACACTATCCATAGTGGGTGGAGGGTTGGAAACTAAATATTCCTTTTCAGATAGCCTCGAACACTCTATCTGCATGGCTAAGTAATGTAATTCATACATTGAAGATGGCTACGAGGCGAATACAAAAGGTCGTCTTGTTAAGGGTGATAATCTTCAAGAATAGTTACAACAATTTCTCTTTCTTATGAATTGAGTTCTATAACTTTAGTCACCTCTGAGACCGACATTATGAAAGTGTGGAATGATTCTTGAGGTGTCTGAAACCTATTCACAAACTTTGCCTTTAAACAAGCTTTAGCTCTTGGTGGTATTAAGATGCTTAGTATTCTATGTCTACAGTTCCTCCATGATAGACTATCGTTTAAGCACTCGACTAAAAGGCGAGTTAAGTATCCACTTGTCTCTCTTAGACATAATGTAAGAAATTAAATTTCATCATCAATATTTAATTCGCAAAATTTAAAAATTTCTAAAAGAAATTTAAATATAATTTCTTAATTTTGACCGTCACAATGAGGTACTTTTTCTAGAAAACGTGACAATACTTTAGCATTATTACTTTCAGTGATACTATTTACTGCTCGAGATGTGTTTACATTACTGACTTATATGTATTTGGTAAAGTTTCTATTTCTTTATTGATTTCATTTAACCTCTTACTGATTTAATCAGTTGTTGCATTACTGGGGTATGGGGGATTAAAAACTTAAGGGTCGTACGCTGCTCACTTACCGAGGCATCATTGTCTACAACCCAACCCTTCTCTCTAATTGCTGTAATCAATTCAGCTTTTGACAGCAGTTGAATAACGTCAGCGTCCTCATTAGGAGGTTGACGCTCCTCAGCATCTGCGATGTTGAGTTCAGTGTTGACAAGATCTTCGTCTTACATGGTGAATTAACATGAATAAAAAAAGTTTTAAACAAAACACAAATAATATGTTTTTAAATATATAAAGGGAAATTAATTCTATCAAGCACATCTGCTATATATTATTATTAGTTAATTGAGTGCAGCGCAGCTTGTAACGATTTGCGTTGTTGATTGTAACGACTCCGTCATTCTGGATAATTTATTACATAAGACAAATAATTAAGTTAACAATAAATAGATTTATCTTAGAAAAACATATATAAGATTACAATAGTGGTACAAGATTAATTCTGGTTGACAATTGAACGTGTAATATATAAGTTCAGGAAACAAGTGAACATCTCGTTGATCCTGGAAAACTTTATGTTAAATGCAAGATGTGTTGACATATAGCAAGTCCAGACTATAGGATAGTCTTGTAACTGCTCCGGTAAATAAGCGTCCAAGGCAGCATGGTCAAAGGCAATAGACTGGAAGAGCCTATTCACTAACAAAACAGCTGGGCTAGCACCAGGCTACTGGCGGTATAGTCTAAGAGGAAAAACAGTGAAATAATTACCAATTACCAATGGAAGTTAACTGTAATTCCTTTAAGTTTAGAGTTACTATTATATATATAACTCGAAATAGCTTGCTTGATCGGGACTTAGTATCATATACATTGTATAATGAATGATATGAGAAAGGTTTGTTAATTACATTGGTAGATGGCTAGCAAACAGTTGTCAACACCAAATAGTGCTATGGCCGGTCCTTTTCCCAATAACTACTGGCAGAGCAATCAGTACTACATTTATACAATAACCCATTCTATGGGGTACAACATTACTTTAGAACATACTATATTTTAATACTTAGTCAAGAGGGGCCAACGACGGGCTAAAAGTAAAAGCATTTTCTGCGCGGACCCCATTATGGAGACTTGTGGAGTTCCGCGCTCAACCCACCCTAGCTAATACCACACGCAAAGCGCGCCAACAAGAGTGATTCAACAAATAGACCCAACTGGATGGACTGACAACCTGGTTGTAGCCATACATATATTAAACAAATGAACACGACGTCCACGTCATCATGAGAAAACAGACTAGTCATAAGGACTAAAAAGGTAGTACTGTACTTGTGGAGAAAAGCACCGTTTAAGACTAGGTCGTTATTACCTCTGGATATCAAAGCTCCTATATTTAAGCTATGTCATATGGACATAGGGAGATCTTAGTCACTTGGACTAATATAATAAGTCTGAAAGACTCGAGAACATATTAGAGTCTCTTTGACTACACCAACTAAGTCTGAAGGACACAAAACCAAAATCTAGTCACTTAGACTGAAATAAGAAATCTAGAAAAATAGTCACCTTGACTATACAAACTAAGTCTGAAGGACATGGTAAACATTATAGTCACCTCGACTATACAAACTAAGTCTGAAGGACATTGCAAACATTATAGTCGCCGCGACTATACAAACTAAGTCTGAAGGACATGGTAAACATTATAGTCACCTCGACTATACAAACTAAGTCTAAAGGACATGGTAAACATTATAGTCGCCTCGACTGTACAAACTAAGTCTGAAGGACATGGTAAACATTATAGTCACCTCGACTGTACAAACTAAGTCTGAAGGACATGGTAAACATTATAGTCACCTCGACTATACAAACTAAGTCTAAAGGACATGGTAAACATTATAGTCGCCTCGACTGTACAAACTAAGTCTGAAGGACATGGTAAACATTATAGTCACCTCGACTGTACAAACTAAGTCTGAAGGACATGTTAAACATTATAGTCGCCTTGACTATATTAATTAAGTCTGAAGGACATGGTAAACATTATAGTCGCCGCGACTATACAAACTAAGTCTGAAGGACATGAAAACAAATTCTAGAATGTTAGACTAGACCCATAAGCCTGATGGACTTATTAATAACGCCTTGATACTTAGAAGATCGAAGAGGATTTCCCTCGACGACGTGGTGAGACCCACGATCCAAACTTCATGGCGAGCTGGTACGTCTGTAGAGGATAGAGCTGCGATTTCTTCTTACAATGATACCACGTGGTGAAGTACAATAAGTGAATCTGAGCGGCACTCATTATATACGATTTCTCTGACCAAACAGGAATAAAAGGAATAAAACGTAAACACAGGCAAATGGGAGAGATGGTAACAAGGGGAGTAAGGAAAAGAAAGGGAGGGGCAGGGGAAAAGACAGAAGTCCCAAGGAACGCCGCAAGGGCAGCAGCGCTCTAGACGAGAGACTTTGCTTCCAAGCCGGTCTCGTCCATTTCAACTATTGGGTGATGCAGCGAAGATGCGTGTGAGATTTACCATGCTGGTGTCTCCGCCAAATTCGTCGTGATTTCCTTGAAAGCATGGTGATTGTATCCGAGCCCATCCAGTCATGGAAAGTAGATGTTGAAGCATATTGTAACAGTACAGATTTATAGATGCCCTCGGGCCATCTTTAAACTCATTACGAGGATTGCATAATCTAGATCATGGCTTGTCCATAGCTAAGTCCATATCTGAATACACCTAAACTTCTCAACCAATACGCTTTAATTTCTCAACCAATTTACCTTAACTCTTATATATGAAAAAATGCTTTTAAACAAGACTCTACTTGCCTCTTATTTCCACTCACCTTAACTTACTGTAATACCGTACTCAAGTGCATATCTAAATTAATTTCTTTAAATATCTTAAATATTAGCTTTGAGCTCATCAGCTCATTCTGTGATTCCTTTAATATCTTAATCAATATAGTTGAATTTATTGAAATGTAATTAATTTAATTAAAATGATCCCCCACACAAATATTAAGATTCATATCTTAATTCTTATTCACAAAATGCACAATTGGAGAAATAATATATATATTCTGATTTACAAGATCGTCTATTAATTAATCAAGCTTCCTAACTTTCTCTTAAACTGAAACTATTTAAATTCATATAAACCTAAAATTATCCTTTGAATTTACTCACATAAAACTTAACTAGTTGACAAATTGTAACAAACCCCTTACCCTACTTTTATATATGATCTTTAACCTTGCATGCTTCACGAGGGATCATGCCCCCTCCTTATCTCTTCTTCTATTTTGATCTATATACTTCCTGAGATTATGTTAAATCCAAGTGGGATTAATTTAAATTGATACAATTTGTATTTTTATTTTTAAAGATTTTATATTTGCTGTACCGGGTTTGCAAATGTCGTCTTATTTTTTTGAGTTAAGGTTTTTTGTAAGTGTTGTTGTCTTCCCAGACAAAAATGGTCACCTGTAACCTTATTTTGAAGTCGTAGTAGATAACAATGGATGTTTTTGACAACTTGTTTTAGAGTCATTTAGTATACTGTACATGTTAACAATTTATACTTTTAACATTTCTTACTATGGCTAAATAATTATAGTTACCCTTATTTTCCCTATTTAAAATTTAAATCTTTAGTTATACTGCTGATTTTTACATTTAAATGATTCGAAATTTAAATACTTCTTTGACTGCCTCCTGAATCGAAGATTTTTTGTGAGACGTACTCATTTAAATTTTACGTCCCTGGAAATGGTGGTATTGAATTCAAATTTGGCGGTTGATGTATTTGAGTGGTTGTTAATCTTGGTTGACCTGTATTATTATTGCTATTAATTTCTACTTCCCTTAACCCTTTAATTGATTCTTGTTCTACTGTTTCTATTTAGTTATTATTAGCCGTAATCTGTTCCATTAATTTGAATTGTCCCTTCCTTAAATTTTCCTGCTTTTCAATCAAGGCCTGTTTTACCTTTTCACCTTCTAGTACTTTCTTATCTACCTCATTTAACTGTACCGCTAAGTTTTGATGAACTGTCTCTACTTGTTCAAATTTTTGCTCTAAATAACCAAATCTCTGCTCACAAACCTCCTTACTTAACTCTATTTTAGCACTTAGTTGTTTATTGATTTGTTCAAGTTTACTGTGATTTGCATCTATTTTCTGATTAATATCTTGTAACCTTTTCATAAGTTGATTTTAATCTCCTACGGGTTGCACCGTTGTTTGTTCCCTATTCTTTTCTCACCCTTCCTCATCCACTATAACATTTCTTTGTGTATCCTTTTCTGCCCTATCTTTTCTCTTTCCCTCTGCAAATAACTCTTCATTGTCCTGCTCGCTCTCTCTTATTTCCTCATCTGATTGTTCTAGAACTAACTGATGTCTATGTCTATTTTCATATTCTATCTCATCAGATCAGCTACTAGTGTCACTACTATCATTTAGATTTGAATCTGCCATCTTTCCTTGTAAAATTTACTAAAATAGTGATTATAAAATAGTAATAACAAATTTATTTAAATCTTATTAATTACATTAAAAATAATATAAATTTATCTAAGGCTTGTCTGACTAATTTGATGTCTTTGGTCGGTTTTTACCTCCTCAGTACGATGTTCGTAGTTGGTGTGCCTTGTAGTGTGCCCTGCGTGGAACGTATGTTTCACCTCGGTTCTCGGACGGATGTTTGTCGTTGGTGTGCCTTGTAGTGTGCCGTGCGTGAAACGTGTGTTTCACCTCGGTTCTCGGATGGATGTTCGTCGTTGGTGTGCCGTGTGTCTTTCAGTCGGTGGAGTCTCTTTCTTGTCTCAGGGATTCGAAGATTCGCGTCGTGGCTGGGCGCCAATTGTAACACTACGGATTAATTACCTGATATAATATTGCTGTGATGATGTTTAGGTTGTCTATAGCTCCGTGGTAGAGCGCCTATCATCAAAGTACGGAATAGATCCCGTTTAACTAGCCGTTAGTTGCTCCGTGGTCGAGCACTAATTAAATTGGTATATTTAATAAAATGAAAGAAAGAGAACTATTGATGAATGTTGATTCTACACACGGTTTATTCAAATAACATCTGTTAACTTATGGATACATACTCCAATTAAATGTTTGATATCAATACACACTTGTGATATTAACGACCATTATTGTACTCTGTGTTAGATTGTGATCAATACACACTTGTGATATTAACGACCATTATTGTACTCTGTGTTAGATTGTGACTGCGGGTGGGTAGGTAGGAATGCGTTGCTTTGTGCATGGGACTGCTTTTAACCATACGCACAAGTGGCTTATATATAACATACCTCTTGCCTCTTGGTCCCCTCGTCACCAGTATGAAAACAAACTAATAGAAAGAGTCCTGGCGACAGATGTTGTGAAGGCTAGCTTCCTATTGGTATTGGGAATTGGTGTCCTTTGCCAAATACTCCGGAGTTGTTCTTTTAACAGGAAAAATTGTATAAAAATATATTTAATGGTGTAATCCTTTTCGCATTATTTCTGAAAAGCGCGTGTTTCTTCATGAATGAATCATAAACGGATACTCTACATATGTTACTTTAAAGAAATATCATAATTTAGTACTTTTATGGAGGCTCGTGGTGTAGATGTCAATTTTACATAATTGACATACTACAATTTAAAAAACTATTTCTCACAATGTTTAAGACATAGTTTTAACAAAAAATCTAAAATCTTATTAATATAAACATTAGGAAATCTAAAGGATTCATTTTCAGATATAATTTTTATTTTCCCTTCCAAAGTGATTATAATTTTAGGGTACCACATATATTCGGGGATTTCTTATTTTTGTGTCATTACATGTCTAATATGATATCTATGTATTTAATAATATTTTAATTATAAACAATTTAAATATAGGTCATGTTCTGTTTTCTTGCCTGTAAAAAATACTTATACTATTTAAGGGTGATCTAGTCCAAAAAGTTTTTTTTACACAAATTATTTTCAAATGGTGCAAAAAAATATATCTTTTTGATGATTTTTCGAGGTGTTGTAAAACTATTTCTAGGACAAATTTTTCTTTATTTGAGAATTTTCAAATCAAAATTCAAGTTTTTTTTTAAGATTAAAAATCAAATATCTATTTATCATAAAATAGTTTCGCAAACTATGACTACTTTCTTTCCAGAGTAAAACAGGTCTTACAATTCATATGGATCTTCGTCGTTGGTGTGCCTTGTAGTTTGCCGTGCGTGGAACGTTAGTTTCACCTTGGTTCTCCAAGGATGTTTGTCGTTGGTGTGCCTTTTAGTGTGCCGTGCGTGGAACGTTAGTTTCACCTCGGTTCTTGGATGGATGTTCGTCGTTGGTGTGCCTTGTAGTGTGCCGTGCGTGGAACGTCTGTTTCACCTAGGTTCTCGGATGGATGTACATCGTTGGTGTGCCTTGTAGTGTACTGTGTGTCTTTCAGTCGGTGGAGTCTCTTTCTTGTCTCAGGGATTCGAAGATTCGCGTCGCGGCTGGGCGCCAATTGTAACAGTACGGATTTATTCCTGATATAAAATTGTTGTGATCATATTTCGTTTGTCTATAGCTCCGTGGTCGAGCGCCTATCATCACTGTACGGAATAGATCCCTTTTAACTAGCTATTAATTGCTCCGTGGTTAAGCACTAATTAATTCGGTATATTTAATGAAATGAAAGAAAGAGAACTATTGATGACTGTTGATTCTACACACGGTTTATTCAAATAACATCTGTTAACTATGGATACATACTCCAATTAAATGTTTGATATCAATACACACTTGTGATATTAACGACCATTATTGTACTCTGTGTTAGATTGTGACTGCGGGTGGGTAGGTAGGAATGCATTGCTTGTGCATGGGACTGCTTTTAACCATACGCACAAGTGGCTTATATATAACATACCTCTTGCCTCTTGGTCCCCTCGTCACCAGTATAAAAACTAACTAATAGAAAGAGTCCTGGTGACAGATGTTGTGAAGGCTAGCTACCTATTGGTATAGGTAATTGGTGTCCTTTGCCAAATACTGCGGAGTTGTTCTTTTAACAGGAAACATTGTATAAAAATATATTTAATGGGGTAATCCTTTTCACATTATTTCTGAAAGCGAGTGTTTCTTCATGGATGAATCATAAAAGGATACTCTACATAGGTTACTTTAAAGAAAAATTACCTTCATCCATGACATTTTTTACATATTATAGAGGGATCCAAATCAATATCATTACAAAACCCCTCATTTGCTTATATCTTAAAAGAATTTATTGAATTTAATGAATTTTGATAGAAGCAAATCCCATACTGAGCAAGAGTTATTTCTTATTAACCTTTGATCATTCTTAAATCATGGTGTAGATGTCAATTTTACATAATTGACATACTACAATTTACAAAAAGTTTTTCTCACAATGTTATAGACCTAGTTATAACCAAAAATCTAAAGTCTTATTAATATAAACATTAGGAAATTTAAAGGATTCATTTTCAGACATAATTTTTATTTTCCCTTCCAAAGTGATCATAATTTTAGGGTACCGCATATATTCGGGGATGTCTTATAGGTCATGTCCTATTTTCTTGCCCTGTAAAAAATACCTATACTTTTTAAGGGTTACTAGTCCAAAAAGTTTTTTTTACAAAAATTATTTTTAAATTATGAATTTAAAAAAAAATCTCTTTAATGATTTTTCGAGGTGTTGTAAAACTATTTCTAGGACAAATTTTTCTTTATTTGAGAATTTTCAAATCAAAATTCAAGGTTTTTTTTAAGATGAAAAATCAAATATCTATTTATCATAAAATAGTTTCGCAAACTATGACTACTTTCTTTCCAGAGTAAAACAGGTCTTACAATTCATACCAGCGTGTTATCGTTTATGTAGTCATGCTATGTTGTCCAGAATTTGTGCCCTTCATGGACCGTCTGTTTGATGAGAACATACTCCTGGGTAACGGTTGGACAACTAACGAGTCACTGCGGCCGCTGGCCTACAGCACTCTAGCCGACCTGGTGCATCATGCCCGCCAACTCCTGCCAATGTCCGACCTCACTAAAGCCATCCATCTCTTCTCTAGGAATGTGCACGACGAAAGTCTTCCAACGAGGTACATTGTCACATTAGGTTGTATTAACCACTTTATTGTTTTGTTGTAAAAGGTTACTATACCATTTGAACTACATCTTCTTTTGTTTTCTTGCATTGCCAACCATTTAGTTACCCTATTGTAGTAGTATTATATTTGGGAGAAGGTACAGTAAAAATTGGTAGAAACACATAAAAGGGACGAACACAAAGTGGCTGTTACAATGAAAAGAAGAACACAGTTAACACTTTACATTGCTGCCATTAGACAATACGAAGGTCGTAGGGATGAAGAAGGTGGACTTTTATAGAAAATGTACTCACATTTATTATGTAGGAGGGTGGGAAACTATTAACGAATAACCACCCTCAGAACTTATACCCCAGACTATTCATTTCACATTTACTACTTCTATCCTTTTTTTTATTCAAATGAATGTATGCCTCTATCTTCCTTAACTTTACTGCAAATGTAAGATATCATTGTGGAAAAATTCCTTGTTTGAATCAAATAAAGGACAAACATTCTCAAAAAATAACTAAAGAACTTCTGTCCTCATCTTTTTATTTGAGATACTAATTTGCTCTTTAAGGAGACCCTTCTTTAACTTTTGATGTGTATCTTGTAATAAATGTAAGGAGGTAGAGTACATGAAATAGTAGAGGAAGCAAGACTGAGGTGGTATGGGCATGTAATTAGGATGGTAAAAGAGAGGATGCCGATGAAAATGTAGGAAATGAAGTACCGTGGGAAAAAGACCTCAGGGGAGGCCAAGAAAGAGATGAGCAGAGCAGAGAGCAGATAACAGAAAGTATTCACATGAGAGGAGAAGAATGGAAGACATTAATGAGGGAGAGAGGGGGACGGAGATAGGAAGATGGAGGCATTTTAATAAACAGACCCGGCCACAGGCTGGAAACAGTTGATGGTGATGATGTTGATGATCTTAACACTTTTTTCCAACCAGTATGAAAGAACTAAAGTCTTACAAAATGCCAATGCCAGAGAATATTAACAATCAATTATTCCTGTGCTTCAGAAATAGTGAATTTAATATTAAAACATTGTTTCTATATTATCTGATTCGGCACATCATATAGGAAAGTGCATTGATTCAAAAATGGTTTGGGTTTCTGAGGATCTCGTGCATGTGCACTGCACTGCTGAGCTCACGAAATGAATCTAGTAGACAGTGCTTGGGCAGTGAAACTACACGAGTTGAGCGCTTGTGTTACTCAAGTTCAACAAATCTCACTAAAACGCGAATGAGTAAATATTCATACATTTAATTCTCAAGAATAAAGAATGAAGACAGGAGGCTAAACCTTTTTCATCTCCTGTTATCACTATGCGGAACTCTGTTCCGAAGTGTACGATATCTGTCAGAGTTTATTCATGGCCTTGTTAAATTTGTTCACAATGTTGGCGTTTAAAGCTTTGCTATTATCTATTTTAAAGGCTTAAAATCAAAAGTTGTTGTAGATCTATACTTCTAGTTAGAGCATTGTTCAAAATGCTGTAATTTGCTAAAAAATTTTAGCTGATACACTTGTTAACAAACTATCAGACCTGTCCAAAAGTTTCAAGTTGTCAGGATATGTTGTTTCCACCTTGCCAAAACAAATTCAGGTGCATTTAACTTCACAATTTAAATCCGCAGGTGCACATAGTCTGACAAAATTTCAGTAATTAATAATCCTGGGAAATATTAATGTCTTCTCAGTTAAAAATGTTTGATCCAAGGAACTAATTTTCAAAGCTCCTTGGATAAAAGTCAAATTTGTGCTAGCTAAAAAAACCTCTTTGTTGAAATAATTCCCAAAGTATGAGTATATGCAAAATATACTTCATTCAGGGAATGCAGCAAGTGATTTGGTAGATATTCTTGTCACTCCCCTTTTGTAGAGATTTCTTTCTGTCTTCCGGAAAATAATGGCAGACGGATGAAACAATCTTACTCCTATTAACATGGCATTGATGTTGCATTTTGTATTTTCAGATTCACCTTAAATTATTAGTTGGTCTTTGGTGTATTTATATAACTGATACAAATGAAAAACAAGACATATTAACACTATTCAACTTCCTTTAAAAATTAAAACCTAAACTGAAAAGTTGACAAAATGAAGAAAAAAATAGGGAGAAGACTTTATAAAAACTAAAAAATCCAGTAAATGTTTTCCCCAAAACAGGTGTTTTAGTAAGAAATGGGTGGTTGTCTTAATTGGTCTCAACTGTACCGAATTGTCTGATGTGATGAACCTTCATGCTTCATGAATACATGCCATCAATTTAAAATCAAGAATTATTGTAGAATTAAAAAAAAGTTTTTCCTTCCTAAATAACTCTTTCTAATAAAATGCTCTTTGTTTGATATATCTTGATGGGCACATATTGTTCTCAGCATACAAACCATGTCATGCAATGTCCTGCTAAAACTGGTCGAGTGCATCTGTCAGAAGAATGAGGCAGGCGACCGAGGACGAGAACTGTTGCTGAAGATGCTGGAAGTGTTTGTCCTCAAGTTTAAAACCATCTCCAAGCTACAGATTCCAGTGCTCATGGCCAAATGGTAACTTGATCTTTGTCTTAGTTTTATAGCTCAGGAAACTTGTAAAATACTGTTACTCATTCATTAGTAAGTAAACTTCGATGCATGATCATTAGTACTTCACACAATAATTGAGAACATTTAAAAACTGATTGTTTTCTGTATTATGGCGCTATATGGTTATATTGGATTGTATACTTTGTTACAACGTGATATGGAAGAAATAATAACACTCACCAGGCCAGCCCAACTTGACTCGTTCCGACTCCACTACAATACACACCCGAGACGCTTGTCACCACAATATCCACACCCGACTGAACCGAGGTTCGTGCCTCATAGCTTGCCGTGTGGTTGGGCTCCCCCCACCTCTCCGCCCAAGTGGACAAGAAACAAGTAACCATCAGTCTGCGCACGCCGTTCTGGCGCATTGCGGATAAAACTTCTATGAACTATTTTTCAACGTGAAAACTACGCCCATTGGTTCTCGAGATTATTCTCGAATACTCCCCCTCCCCCTTGTGTTTGTTCCTTGCCCTGAGACCACATGTTTATCACAGAATGTATATAATGGCGTGAGCCCAGAGGAAAGACACACATTACACTCTGGGCTTTCGAATTAAAACACAATAAAACACATAACTACGTTATTTTCGGGGTACATCAGTACCCTTCAACAGAAGAGAGTAAAACACAGACTGAAGTATGGTAGAATGTTTTACTCTCTTCTGTTGAGGAAGGCGCCTGATGTGCCCCAAAAATTATGTAATTATGTGTGGTGTTGTGTTTTAATGGTGAGTTTTGAGGACTACAGGTTTCTGGTGTGTAGGCCTCGCCTTTCTATCCTTCTTTCAATGTTTAAATTAATTACCTGTATATAATCCTATGTAATATCATTACATAACAACAATTATTGTTGCTCTGATCGTCAAACATCCTTTACCAACTACCATATTGATTGAAATAATATAATTATATCTATTTTGACATTTCAGTAATGCGGTGGAAACAGCAACTTCTGCAGCTGCTCCTACAACTTCTGTCACCACGGGGGAAGCGACGAGCATGTGTACCACCACTACAACCACCTCAAGCACCAGCAGTGTCACCACCACAACAAAATTGACGAGTACATCAACCCCTATCACTTCTTCTGCTGAATCAACATTTCCCCCCTCTCTAACTCCTCTCACCCCCGCCCCTCTAGATCCAACATCCACCCCCAACCCCCCCAGCGAGACCACAACTTTGACTCCTTCATCTGTCGTCGACACACCTGCGACAGGTAAACATGGTTTTTATCACACTAGTTAATTTACTTGTGACAGGTAAACAGTGTTTTTATCACTCTAGTTAATTTGTTGTCATTGTTTACAGGTTTAAGAACTTTTTGAAATAATATTAACGGATGTGTTTTTCTTCTAAAATAACACATGAGAAGTGATAATAACTTTGAACATAACACATGAGAAGTGATAATAACTTTGAACATAACACATGAGAAGTGATAATAACTTTGAACATAACACATGAGAAGTGATAATAACTTTGAACATAACACATGAGAAGTGATAATAACTTTGAACATAACACATGAGAAGTGATAATAACTTTGAACATAACACATGAGAAGTGATAATAACTTTGAACATAACACATGAGAAGTGATAATAACTTTGAACATAACACATGAGAAGTGATAATAACTTTGAACATAATAGAATTTTTTTTTCTTACATGTCAGCACTTCTTGTATGTAAGTACTTTTTTTTTTATGTTAAAGCTCTTCTGAAGAAAGACGAGGAGAAAGAGAAGCCCAAATTTGGCTTCCCAGTGTCCCAGAGCAGTAACTATAATGTGGCTGACTGTAGAAATCTGGTGAAGACTTTGGTTTGGGGGGTGAAGACAATCGTACGAGATTGTGTGTCTTGCAAGGTACGTCAAAACTCTGGCTGTAACATTTGGTTTCTGTCATCTTTTGTACTTTTAAATTTTTCACAAGAGATTTAGATCTACAGCATAATATCTTCACTGATTTCGGTTATTTTTAAGGGTCACTAAACTTGGGTTGTTTGATTTGATTTCGAAACGTTCCTGAGTTTGAGTCAAGTTCGAATATATCCGTAATTTTAAAATGTTAAGAGTAAATATTTATTTATTTTAAAAGTAAAATAGTTTGTCTAAAAATGAAAATGTCACCAGTAAAAAAACAAACCGTAAATACTACGTCATCAAAGTTTGAGATTTTAAAAATTGTAACTTACCACCCCTACTAGGCCTAAGGCAGGAACAGATTTTAAATCCATTTAAGTAAGGTTGACATAAAATAATAAAAAAATAAATTAAGGAAGAAAAGTTTAAATATACAATCTCGACACAGAACTGGTTGGTACAGTCCTCATATAAATATACCCCTGGTGCTAAATAACATTAGGCATTGTAAAAGACATATATACATACCTAATAACGCCGTTCCCCTACAGGGTAGGCTAGAACATGTACATCTGGCTCAAAAAACAACAACTGCATACTTAATCCATCCTCAATAACTTTATCCACACTTCCCTATCCTTGCATTCTCCCTTTTCTTCAACAACATCCACACACCGAGTCATACATGCTCTTTGATTCTTAAAACTCTAATCTTTCTCTTTTCTTACATTCATCTACAACATTTAGCCACATCTTACATAGCCTACTCCTTCCTTTTTTTCCACTCACTCTACCTTCATATATTTGCATTTCCACTCGATCCACACTCATCTTTCTCAACATGTCCAAACTAACGTAAAACAAAACTCATAAACATTCTGTGGGTTTTAATGAATTTCTACTGTAATATTTTCTTAATTGTCATTAAAATTTAGGCCACCAAACACAAATTTACGATGGTGGGCTTACAAATGAGATATTTTAAGTTTATCGTCATGAACCACTCTGACATGGTATTATTTTTTTGAGTCTAACATTACTAAAAATATATTTAAATACGATCCCATTGAGATCCCAAGTTGAAATTCGGCATGTATACCTTCCAAACATGAATAAATAAGTGCAATTTCTTTCAAAATCTTCAGACGCGTTTTGTGAGAAATTCGAATTTAAAATTTTAGTGACAGTGATCTTTTAAAATACCTTAATGTTCTCCTATAATGTATCATTTTAAAGCCCAATAAAAGCCATACAAAATTGTTTTCATTTCTCTATCTTATTTATAACTGAAAAAATTTAATAGGACTTGATGGACAGCAAAGCTCAATATTGCCCATTTTTAAAATTTTGTTAATCTTCAGCTCAAATACTTTTTTTACATCCATTAATGTTTGCAGGCTGTGGCCTAGGACAATTTATTTTAGTACAAGCCATATATTTTCTATTACCGGCTTGCTAGGCCTGTCATAGCCTTACAATGTAACTTAAGATTAGGAAAGACACAACATCCAGTCATCGGCCATTAATTTATCACTGTGAAAGGGTAAACCCACATTTTATCAATAATACATTTTTCGGCCATGCCGAGAATCGAACCTAGGACCCTTAATTCAGTATATAAACACATTACCGACTAAACTAAGGTATCAGATAGCTCAACTACTAATGCATAGACAATTATGAATTTTAAATCTTTTAACTATGTGGGAAAAACATTAGCATCAATTTTTTAAGTTTAATTTGACTTTTCTTTGCTTGGAATTTAAAAAGTAGTTTTGCACACCTCTATACAACAATGTTGGTGTTTGCAGACTAACAGTGACAGCAACTCCTCTGTTAAGAGCTTTCATCTGAAAGAGACGGCCACTTTCATTCGGCTGGTAAAATGGGCTATGCGTGCGCTCGACATATATTCTCTGAGCAGTACCTCGGTGGGCCAGAAGATGATTGGCAATCCGACTGTTCGAACTGAGGATGAGGAAAAATATGTCTTGGAGTATTTCTCGGGAGTGGTGAGTGGGAAAAATGGTCAAATAGGGGTTTTGGAAAGCTTGAAAAACTTGGACCTTTCGTCAATTTTGAATTTGCTTTTAAAAATAAAAAAAGTGTTTTCATTGACAGTAAAAATATTGAAGGTTAAATTAATCATGCATTTATGTCATACTTGAAAAATCAAATATGCACATTATATTGATTTTGACAATACAAACATCTTTCAAACTATTCAACTTTAAATTGTACTTCACTTCTTAAATAAAAGTGGTCCTTGCACATTCTTTATATCAAATTATGCACAAAATACACCTTAAAAACACTTATTTCCATAAAGACACATCTTTTATATAAATTTTATTCTTTGTAATGGCATCCATTTACTTTTTTGTCATGCCGGTATTTAATAAATTATAGTTAGATAAGCTAATATTTTTTGTCCATCATTGCTTTTTGTGAGAACTTTAGTAACCAAAATGTAAGAAGTAACCAGACACACTGGCTCGATTGAGAAATGTTTTTTTGTTAATCTTATGGACTGAAAATGTGTCTCCTTTGTATTCATTCAGATTAGTTTGAATGTTTTGATAATTTGCTTTGTAAGTATTCATTAAAATTGAGTCCATGAGTATTTTTATTTAAGAATTATTTTAGTCATTCTTAAAATATATTTTTAGAATGTATTGATATTTATACTAAAACACTTGATTATATTTCTAAGAAGGTACAGGAGGAAAGTTTGATAGAAACATATAAAAGGGACGAACACAATATGGCATTTACAATGAAAAGAAGAACACGGTTCACACTTTACATTGCTTTTAAAGAAAATCGATCGTCACTGCCCAATCCCCCGACCTAGGTTTCATTCTATCAGAACTCATCAGGGAGGTGCGTGAAACACGCAACGCAACTTCCTAAAAGAAGATGAGTTCCGATAGAATGAAACCTAGGTCGGGGGATCGGGCGATGACAATCGATTTTCTTTAAGAGGCAACCATTACCTCTTTGTCCATTGGCAGTAGTGTAAAGTGTAAACTGTGTTCTTCTTTTCATTATAAAAGTCATATTGTGTTCGTCCCTTTTATATGTTTCTATCCACCTTTCCTGTACCGTCTTCCAAATATAATACAATTACCTCATAAAGCGAAAAGAGATATACCTTATAGAGAAATAAAAGAATTGATTAGAAATACACCATTAGAATAATTGCATTAGACCTAGATTTTTTATTTACATTATATCAAAAATTTTATTCAACATTCATTAGACAGAATATTAAATTTATATTTGGAAAACTGACAATTTAAAAATAAATTAATATACAAGTATTGTGTGTGTATAATTTTTTCATTTTTATTTTTTTATTTTGACAAGATTACCATATTTATTGTTTCATACAAATTACTGCAGAAGAATCAGAGTTTTTGTCCCTTTTACTGACTATTCTAGCTATTATTGACATCTACCATTAAATTTAACTCAATAGAGACTAACAAATTATTTTTAATCTTTTATTCGAAATATCGGGAAAGCTAAGTTTAGACTAAAATTACAGATCTGAATGATATATATAATCCTAAAGTGGAAAAATATTTTTTAAATCCTTTCCCATCCCAATCCCACGTAAAATTGTTATTTCCCGAAGCCAAAATGTTTTTGCCGCACAGGATAAATTTTTAGAAATAGTAAATCAGTTTGTCGGTTTCATCGGTCTTGTTTCCGCTGTTTTATGGAAATGGTCTCTTAATATACCCGTACGTATGTAATCTGTGCAGTTCAGGATGCTGGACCACCAGACATTGCATGAACTGTTTTCAACAACGGTGGAGTATCTAGTGGAGCGCATCCATCAGAATCCTAACCTCCAAATTGTAAGCAACTCGCTAATGGCATGCCAAAACACATCCCCCATCTTTGGCAAGGTGATGTTGGAGTACCTGTTGAAACACATGTCTGAAATGGGAGGCAGCGTCGAAAGGAGCAACCTCTACCTGCGAATGTTCAAACTAGTATTTGGCAGTGTTTCACTGCTACCACAGGAGAATGAACATATGCTCAAACCACATCTGCATCAGATAGTCAACCGGTAAACCCTATTTCCCTTCATTTTTATTTAACATTTATTAATTCTTAAAGTTGATGTTTGTGCTATTAATGTTACCTAACATGCGCATTTTGAGTGTAATAATTTTTTATTTCTTCCCTCAAGCAAGGTACTCAATGATCTTTATTTATTTATTTTTTTATTTTTTTTGCAAATAACTCTTATAGCATGTGCTATACTGTGAAAAAAGTTATATAAACAAACCAATTTTTATATATCGTATTCACTCCCATGTCCGACACCTTATCTCGGTTGGTAGCTTGTCTACCTAGTGAGCTAAGGGTCCCGGGTTTGTATCCTAGCATGGTTGAAAATTTATCATTGGTGAAAATACGGGTTTACCCCTTCACATTGATAACTTATCAGCCTAGGACTGGATGTTGTGTCTTAAGTTAGATTATAAGGTATATGAAACTACGACAGACCTAACAAGCCGGTATTGGAAAATATATGGCTCGAATAAAAACTGACCCAGGCCACAGGTTAGAAACAGCGATGGATGTAAATTTACTCAAATACAAGCTGAGGACCACACTTAATGGGTTTAACATCTACAGAACATTTAAAGGGTTTCAAAACTAAAGAGCATTTAAGGGCTTCAAACCCAGAGATCATTATGTTGTTTAGTACTTTTTGGAGTTTTCCAATGGTGTGGATTAGTTTATTTGTATTATTAGGTACTTGTTCACAATTTTGCTATTTGGTTTGATAAAAAATGCTATTTCCCCGTACTTACATGAGATTGTAAAGAAAAACCAAATGATCGGCTTTGGCCTCATCGACAAAAGGGCTGATCGACCCAGCCCCGCCTCTTAGTTTATGTTTTAATGAATTTCAATCAAAATTATTATTTGTTAGCCCACTACTATTACTGTATATGTTGTTGGATTCTGGAATCTTAGTCACGGACTTCAAAAGGACTTGTATTCAAGTTTAAAATGTCTGAAAATATTCTCACATTGTTATTTTACTTTTCTATAAATTCTATTAATTGTATTGTCGTTTGTAGTATTCCTTTTTTTAAATTATTTACAGATCAATGGAATTGGCAATGTCAGCTAAGGATCCTTACAACTATTTCTTACTTCTCCGAGCCTTGTTTCGCTCAATTGGTGGTGGCAGCCATGACCTACTCTATCACGAGTTCCTTCCATTATTATCAAATCTACTACAAGGCAAGCTCCCTCTTAATTACCTTATCATCACTTTGGAACCAACTAAGCTTATATCATTGTTTATTTCTTAGAGATTAAGGGCCGGTCTTATGACTCCTGGATAAATATTAATCTGGCCGTTAAATATTTCTATCTCTTCGATCAGTTAAAAGTGCGTCTTATGACTGCCAGATAGCATTTATCTGCCAGATAAAATGTATTTATCCATCACATTTTTATTAGGAGGTTTAAGTACTTGATAACTTTTATCCGAAAGTTAAAATGGTTATTGCCATAGTGACGCGTTGTTTTATATGAAGTTTTGCCTATCAGAATCTGTTTTTAGGTTAAAATCTTGGTTCACGTGTTTAGTAAGCACAGGCCCAAGCTCTAACTATATAGAGTTAGAACATTTAATTCACACTTTTACAAAAATTGACAACTATTTGTAGAGTTATATTTATATAAGACCCAATTATTTAAATGTGAGTACAATAAATGGAATTTTGTAAACGTTGTACCAAACTATTGCCCACATTTTGGTAGATACCAAAATTAGTACTTGAAAGACAACTTAGCTTCTGCACCTATGTGACGCCATCTGTTTCCTTGCACCCATTTAACCGTCATTATTTAACTCATGTTGAACGTTGTCACCACTCGCCAGGTTGTAGAGCTATCCGCAGGGCTTATACGCATGCGCGCACCAGTAAAAACAGTACCATGCTTGCGTTTTCTCTATAAAAATATATTTAGCCTTAAAGATAGCTAGCCAACAGATAAATTCAGTTCATAATACGTGTTAAATATTAAAGTTGCTGATAACCTTTATCTGGTAGCTAACTTTAACCTCCCGATAGCAATATCTATCCGGTACTCATAAGACCGGCCCCTAGTTACTTATTTTATAGTTCATTTAAATAAAACATGGTTCCACCGTTAACAAAACAGGAGAAAATTTGAGTGTATTTTATTATATTCATTCATGTATTTTTGTGATGGTGATTTTAAAATAATAACATAAAAAGGTGTAAAAGAAATTTTTTTATATTTGGTAGAAGGTACAGGAAAGAGGGAAAGGAACAAGGATCAAATAAAACGAGACGAACACACTATGGCTTTTATAATGAAAAGGAGCATTGATTCAAACTTTGCATTGAAGCTACTAGACACATAATTAATGGCTCCCTCTTGAAAAATATCACTTGTCCCTCGATCTATGTTTAATTCATTATATCAGAACTAATCAGGAGGAAGTGTGAAATGCGCAACACAACATCCTTTTTATCCTTCCTCCTCTTTTAGGAAGTTGTGTTGCATGTTTCAAACTCCCTCCCGCTGAGGTCCAATCTAATGAAACCTAGGTTGGAGGATTGGGCGATAACAAGGGATATTTTTAAAAGAAGCAGCCATTACCTCTTTGTCTTTGTAAAGTGTGAACTGTGTTCTTCTTTTCATTGTAACAGCCACTTTGTGTTTGTCCCTTTTATGTGTTTCTACCCACCTTTCCTATATCTTCTTCCACAATTAACTTTGTGTAGGACTCTCAAAACCTTGAACCCTCGAACATCTCAAATCATTAAAAATATTATTATAATTATTACTTTTTTTAAAAATTTGGTTACAAACTTAATAAGCGAACCATAGCTTTAATTTAACACTCAACCGAATATTTAAATTTGACAACAAATGGATTTTAACAAAAATCAATCAATTTCTTACCCCCCACCCCCCTCATCCCCCCCGATTATATTTAAATTTAATATTTATAGCTTTTCCCAAAACTTGGATTAAAATTTGAGATTCGCGCTCGGTAGGTAAAATGATGTTTCAGTTTGTAAAATAGTAAATTCAACTGAACTCTCTATAATATTTAAGCGTATGAACCGAACGGGTAGTAAGACGCGGCGCTATAAACCGAACAATAATGACCGTGTGGCTACATTTTTCTACCGAGTTCCGGCCAATCTTTGCAACAAAAAGTCGGGTATTAAACCGAGTAGATGTATAAGTTGTGTGGCCCATGTTTGTGTTGCTGTAGGACTGAACAACTTGCAGAGCGGCCCTCACAAGCAGCACATGAAGGACCTGTTTGTCGAGCTTTGTCTCACCGTACCCGTCAGATTGAGCTCACTGCTAAGATACCTGTCACTGTTGATGGATCCACTGGTCTCAGCCCTCAACGGTTCTCACACCTTGATCAGTCAGGTAGAACCACAACACACACTCATGTGTGCATTAAACATGTTATAGTATGTACATTAACTAATATGATTTTACACTTTCGCATTGATGAATTAACAGCCAGGGACGTCGGTAACCCGGTGGTCTAGGGGTAAGGTGTCGGACTTGTGTGCTTGGGGTCCGGGGTTCAATCCTCGGTCTCGGCACAGATTTATCTGATTGACAAACCCTTCCTTCACTTCTGACAAGACGTGTATTAATCAAAACTTGTGAATGTGTGAAATGCGCAACACAACTTCCTAAAAGAGGAAAACAAAAGACACAAAAGGGGAGAAAATAGAAATACACAAAGAATAATAGGACACTTGGATAATAACATTTAAGAGGAAAAACGTAAAATGAATAACACAAAGAACAAACTCACGAAATGGACATTGGATGCGAATATATAACAGATCTCTATAAGGAAAACCTCTTTTCGCTTTATGAGGTAATTATATTTAGAAGAAGGTTCAGGGAAGGTGGATAGTAAACATAAAAGGAACTAACAAAACATGGTTTTTACAATAAAACGAAGAACACAGTTCACATACCTCATGATAGTGGAAAATACAGTAGAAGTTACAATAGCCTTTCCAAATCTTGTGATAGTGGAAAATACAGTCCTATAATTTTATTTGATGTATTATTAAAAAACAACTAAGAGAGATAAATATAAATAATTTGAGAGTTGACTTTTATACGGGTGTTTAAAGTAGGATATCATTATGGTTCTTCTTATTGAGGTATTTATGAGTATTTTTCAAATATAAAATCATGTTTATGATGTAATTATTTTCCTTTGAGAATTATTAAGACAAAATTAATAGGTTTTTTTTAAAAACTAGATTTAAATTATATTAAGGGCAGAAAATAGTTTGCTTCGCATCCCTTCATTCACTACGAAAAAACATTTACCAAATAAATTTAGCAAAGCTGACCAGCATGTTTTGAATCCTGTTCCATCATTTTGAGGGTCGAACTGTTTTTGGGTTAAATACTAACTAACCTAGTTTTTACCTAACAGTTTTACTCTATCCCACTCACTTTATCTACTGAGCTTGGTAATTTTACAATGAATTTTGTTAAGTTCTCTCCACTCACTCATATAAATCTAGATTTCTTTAAATTTGTAGTTGGTTCTCTAATCTTTGCTTCTCTGTCTTCTTTCATCTGTTAATTAATATATATGTATGTGTGTGTGTGTGTGTGTGTGTGTTTTAACGTGCTCATGAAGGTGTTGTGGGGTGTACAGGGTTTGCGGACACTAGAGTTATGCGTGGACAATCTACAGCCGGACTTCTTGTACGAGTGTATTCAGCCAGTTCGGGCAGACCTCATGCAAGCCTTGTGGAGGACTCTCCGCAATCCCTCGGAACAAATTGCTCACGTGGCCTTCAGGTGCGTACAACATAAACATAAAAGGAACTAACAAAACATGGTTTTTACAATAAAACGAAGAACACAGTTCACATACCTCATGATAGTGGAAAATACAGTCCTATAATTTTATTTGATGTATTATTAAAAAAACAACTAAGAGAGATGAATATAAATAATTTGAGAGTTGACTTTTATACGGGTGTTTAAAGTAGGACATCGTTATGGTTCTTCTTATTGAGGTATTTATGAGTATTTTTCAAATATAAAATCATGTTTATGATGTAATTATTTTCATTTGAGAATTATTAAGACAAAATTAATAGTTTTTTTTAAAAACTAGATTTCAATTATACTAAGGGCAGAAAATAGTTTGCTTTCCAATCCTTCATTCACCACGAAAAATCATTTACCAAATAAACTTAGCAAAGCTGACCAGCATGTTTTGAATCCTGTTCCATTATTTTGAGGGTCAAACTTTTTTTTGTGTTAAATATCAACTATCCTAGTTTTTACTTAACAGTTTTACTCTATCACAATCACTTTGACTTCTGAGCTTGGTAATTTTACAGTGAATTTTGTTAAGTTCTCTCCACTCACTCATATAAATCTAGATTTCTTTAAATTTGTAGTTAGTTTTCTAATCTTTGCTTCTCTGTCTTCTTTCATCTGTTAATTAATATATATGTATGTGTGTGTGTGTTTTAACGTGCTCATGAAGGTGTTGTGGGGTGTACAGGGTTTGCGGACACTAGAGCTGTGTGTGGACAATCTACAGCCGGACTTCTTGTACGAGTGTATTCAGCCAGTGCGGGCAGACCTCATGCAAGCCTTGTGGAGGACTCTCCGCAATCCCTCGGATACAAATTGCTCACGTGGCCTTCAGGTGCGTACAACACACATGTATTCTACTATTTATTAGTGTTAACTCATAGGTATTGATAATATCATTCAAGCTGACCTGGCGGTCTAGGGGTGAAGTGTCGGACTTCTGTGTTGGGGCTCCGGGGTTCAATCCTCGGTACTGGCACAGATTTATCTGATTAACAAACCCTTCCTTCACCTCTGACAAGACATCTTGTGACTGTGAGGAATGTCAGGCCTCCACCGTGGTTCGGATCCCACGTTAAACTGTAGGTCCTCCATTTTCATCTCACAATCACCCTACCATTACACATTAGCGTAAGTGCGTACAACCCGAACGGGTAGTAAGACGCGATGCTAATAATAATTGATGATTATAATAATAATAATAATAATAATAATAATAATAACAATAATAATAGCAACAATAACAACAACAATGACGACAACACAACATTCAAAAGTGACAGTTGCAGATCACATGACTTGACACAAAATATGTGAAAATAGATCTGGTAATTTTTATACCTGTCAGATAAGGCCCTTCCTATTAAAACTGAACCCAAGCATCCAGCATTATGGTGCATAATTAAACTTAATTATTGCTTTAAAGGGACTGATATACTTCTTCCATTAAATTAAAAACAACAGGTGAATTATCAAGAACTAAACCACTGCAACAAAGTAATGTTATCTACAGTAGCCCCATGGCTTCTTTGGTGTTGACTGACAACTTTGAAAAGTTACCAGACCAAATTATGTATCTCTACGCCGAACCAAATGATCTGAAAAAACATGTGTTTAGCAGCTGTCTGTCAGCACCAAAGAAGCCGTGGGCTTACTGTAGATATGGCTTTAGCTGTACTGTAATAGCCTGTCTAGTAATTATTAATCTATAAAATATTGTTTATATAAGCTACATTTGCCGTGTTCCCATTTCCTTCTCTGTATGTGTTGGTAACTCTGTCCTCCCGTTAGTTTGTCTGACTCTCCTAACATAATACCACGACTACCTAATCTGCTCTTACACCATTTAAAGATGACTTTATGTCGACTTGCTTCACTAGGAATCAAAGTATTGCAAAAAATGCTGGTAATAATGCCGGGATCTCGATCAACTTAACGTTAACTTAGAGTTAACTTAACGTAAAGGATCTCCTCGTGTGTTAAAATAGAAGCGATCACATTGCAGTTAACTTAACGTAAGAGATGTCCTGAGAGGTATTTTACATTAAGTGAATGTTACTTGAAGGGTATCACGTGATCTAGCCAGCCAATCACTATGCGAGTGACATCTACAGGGCTATTTAGTCATTCACTTGTTGGTATCACGACCAAGGTTTACTATTTAGTTCTAGTGATCAGACATTGAAACAAAATAATTAAACTAAAATAGAAAAGTTAAATTTATCAAAATAGTTTAGTAATAGAAGGTACTTATTATATTGATATAATATCTAATACTAATATGGTACATGTTAATCGCTTTAAAAATGAAATATTTGTTACAGGGTGTTGGGTAAATTCGGAGGTGGTAATCGCAAAATGATGCTTGAGCCTCAAAAGTTACAGTACAACACCTGCAACACTCCGCCGGCTATAGTAATACACTTCATAGACCATAGCAAGCCAGTGTGCCTCTCTGTAGACAAGGTAGGTATTAGTACACGTCATAGACCATAGCAAGCCAGTGTGCCTCTCTGTAGACAAGGTAGGTATTAGTACACGTCAGAGTACATAAGCCAGTGTGCCTTTCTCTAGATAAGGTAGGTATTAGTACACTTCATAGACCATAACAAGCCAGTGTGCCTCTCTGTAGACAAGGTAGGTATTAATACACGTCATAGAACATAAGCCAGTGTGCCTCTCTCTAGATAAGGTAGGTATTAGTACATGTCAGAGAACATAAGTCAGTGTGACTCTCTGTGGACAAGGTATGTATTAGTACACGTCATAGAACATAAGCCAGTGTGCCTCTGTGTGGATAGGGTAGGTATCTTTAGTTTGCAAGTAGACTTTTTCTAGAAATCTGAAGGGCATTATGCATTTCATTTCATTTTAAAAATAGATTTTAAGTAATGAGATTGGTTCTTGGTGGAATTTACCTTTTGTTATCTTCTTTTAGTGTCTATTGACTTGTTCTTTGTGTCTTATTCTAGATAATAGACACAGCTTTCACAGCCTTGAAAACCAGTACCACCGATCCTTTCTACCGACGGCACTGTTGGGAAATAATTCGCTGTTACCTTGTCGCTTCCTTGCACCTGGATGATGATGCCATGTCCTTCAAGAAACTGTTCTCTCACCCTAGGTATGTTGACATAACACTTCATTCCTTACTAACCAATCAAAACATTAAAATCGGAAATAAAATATGAAAATTCTTTATTTGGTTTAAAATGTATTTTGATTATTGTGAGTTGCTGAATTTTTCATATCCTAGTGAATTATATTTGGAAGAAGGTATAGGAAAGGTGGATTGGAACATATAAAAGGGGGATGGCCTTTACAATGAAAAGAAGAACACAGTTCACACTTAACACTGCTGCCAATGGACAAAGAAGTGAAGTATTTGGAGAAGCGATGAAAAACAACTCATGAAATAAAATTCAATTTGATCATTGTAACTAGTCATCGCCGTTATAGTCATCGGTTTTGATTACTAGCCCCACATTGGGCACCATTTTTGTACCTAGTCGGCGGCTGGTCATCAGCGGTTGAGAATCTGCCTCAACTTCTCTTCTTACGGTGTCGTCCACGTTAGTCGGTTGTTTCGGTAGAGCATCTCGGGGTTATATAGATAATGGTGGGCGTAGAGGGACACAGCCGAATAAAGAGATACTATTTAGCGACTTTGAAATTGAAGTTTTATTTTCACAAATAATTTACATTTTGTCACCACGGATGCTTAATGTGACATACATTTTAGTGGGGAGTTTTAGGAAATGATCAGGGTAAAGGTCGAGGATTTCATTGGCCAAGTTGAGTAGACTCCCTGCTTCAATAGTAATATTTACCCAAGGTATTCATCTTAATATGAAATAAAACTACTCATTGTTAATGGTTGTTGTATTGTTTCAGCTTCACTGACCCGTCGTGCAAAATCTCGCCCATGCAGGGTATTCCCTACAAGAGTGCTGACAAGCAGGCCAGAGCCACAATACAAACTGCCATTACAGGTAAACCAACAACATAAAAATAAACAACTTGTTTTGTTGGGTTGGGGTTTTACTTTTTCTGATATAGGTACTTTTACTATGGGGAAAAAATAAATAAAAGAATCATGGTCAGCTGTGACATTTACAATAATGTTATTTCATGTTATTACTCAAGTTGTTAATGTTTGATAAAGTGTCACTTTACAATTTATGTGAATTTATAATGATATATCTCTATAAGGAAAACCTCTTTTCACTGTATGAAGGTAATTGTATTATATTTGGAAGAATATTTCATCGATTCAACTCGGGTTTGCTTTGATTTGAAAGGTGTTTATTTCTAGTGTATGTCTGAGATGAACTGAGGCATTTGTTCCTTGTGCAGGAATGTTTGTGGCGTCTGCTATCAAGGAACTGAGGCAAGACGTTCTTCCGTACATGGTGTTTACGGTGACTCACTACACAATGGTGGCAATCTCGCAACAGGCAGGCGAGTCATCCTATAATACTGTTTAGCTTAACGTTGTCCCTTTTCGACAGTCTAAACCGCTCCATGTTTTAATTAAATGTACAGTATTAATATTGTTAAATAAATCATAAATTTTCATTATCAATCGATTCAATTAATAAGTAGGAGTGGACGGAATCCCAAACTCTCGAGGAAAATAGTTGGGTATCTGTCCATTCTTTTCAGGTGAGATTCGCTGCGGGATTTGCTCTTTCCCTATCAAGTTTCGGGCGTAAGACACAAGCTGGGGAGTGCACTCATAGTGCTTTTGTTCGTAAACAGTTGTTTGTTAGGTTCGGTAAATGAGAGAGAGCTGGAGATATATAGAGAAAGTGATAGATATATTCTACTCCACCATATTGTGGGGGGAGGAAGTAACTTGCCAAGGTCAACTGTTCATGCGCGATCAGCCTGTCTATTGTCAGCAAACCAAGCAGATAGTAGAGATTACAGGGGTGTTAACCTAAAGAACCTCCCTCCACCCTCGGTACACACGACCAGGATCCAACCACCTTCACTTTAAGATAAACTCGAGCAGTCCCCAGACCTTTAATTTACCAATTATCTGAATATTTGCATGTTATTATTTATATTTTATACAGAAACTCAAGAGTTAATGTAACAAAGTTAACCTCTTATGTTTACCTTGTTTTCTAAGATTCAGATTTGACATTCAGAATGTGTTGATAAAAAATAAAATGAAGATTATATTTAAGTACAAATAATAATTATTTTAAAACCTCAAGTTTGAGACTAGCTTACTCATTTCGCTAACTGCCTGGTCTAACTCTCGCACTAGACTAGACTGCTCGTGACGGGGAGATTGAGGTTTGATTCTCGAATGGCTGTGATTTTCCGCACGAATGCGGGTACACTTTCTATAACTATAGCCTTTCTCATCTCTAAAACCATTAGCATAATTAGTACATAAGCATATAACCCGAATAAGTGGTAAGACGCAGCGCTATAAAAAAAATGAGGGTGGATTTTTTTATATCTTTTATGACGCTTTTTGGTGGCTTGGTTGAATATTATTACAGAAACATTCTAACAACTAGACCTTTTCACTGAATTGTAACAAATTTATAACAACATTAGAGCAAAAAATGTTGTAAAAATCAAAATTTAAGAAGATGAAGAATCACACCAAGAGTGATAAGGATTACTTACACTTAACAAGTTTACCAAGAATCAAACTCAGATTTGAAATTCAGGATTCTCAGGTAAAATGAGAATTAGGATTCATCCCAACTTTAATGCCAAATTTTTACTAAACTTAAACTTTACTTGAAATTATTTTAGTGAAATAAACTTTGTAAAGTGGAAAATATGTCAAATATTTATTTTAAATCTGTATATAAATTAGGCTAATAAAACTGAAGATAAAAAAAATAAAAAATATATTTTCCATGTTAATATTATTTGAAGTCAAACTTCTATTACTGTAAAAGCCGATTTTAACAAGTGATACTAACTTGCTGGAGATATTAATTTTAGAGTTTCAATTAAATAAACATATCTCTATATATATATGACTATGTCAGTGATTTGGCAAATATTGTTTGGATACAAACGACACATCTATATATATGACTATGTCAGTGATTTGTCAAATATTGTTTGGATATAAAAGACACATCTAAAATGGCAAGTTTAATGTTTATAAATGCTGCTATATTATTCTCAAGTGCCTGTTTTTGTGTTTTTAATAATTGCCAGGTCCGTTTGCCTCGGCAGCGAAGCAGAGTCAGCCGGAGGGTATGGATCCGCTGGTGCTGATAGACTCGTTGGCGGCCATTATAGGTCACGAGGAGAAGGAGCTGGTCAAACCTTGTCACTTGGCTCTCGTGTTGCTCGAGCAGACCTGCGCAAACGTTCTAGGCTCTCTACACAGAGTAATCTAATTTTATTTTTTGAATTTGATTGAAATTAACTAAACTTATACAATATTTTATTCAGATTTGATCCAAAACGTTTTCATTATAAATATTTGGTTTTGAATAAATTTGAATTTGTAATCATATATTGGGCTTCACTTCTAAATTGAACATTTTTGGATTCCTATTGGCTTACTTGTGTTTGTCAGGCTTGCCAACTGCCCCTCATGGAGTACATGGCCGAGCGAATGTGTTCGCTATGCTACGAGAGAGCGTGGTACTCCAAGATGGGTGGCTGCTACGCTATAAAGTTCATGTTTGAGAAGTTAGATCGCTGCTGGGTGTTTGAGCACCTGTTCTCCTTCCTCAAGGCCCTTCTCTTCGTCATGATGGACCTTACTGGAGAGGTAGCTACTGTCTTATCACTTCATCTTGTACTCATTAATATAATGGCATGTAATTAGGTTCCACACATTAACTGTCATTATGTTGGGAATATGTCCACTCAAGTCAGACCACAACTATAAACCTTTTTCTATGCATTAAGACACTACTAAGTTTGTGTTGGCCTTACATACACAACTTAAGGAGAATGGGGTGTATAAGAAATTGAACTTGAAAAATTGGTAGTAATCTGAGGTTCGTCTTTTTGAGACTTGAATATACTTGTTGTTGTGTGCGGCTGGTCTGGACCCCTGATTTTGAAACTTGCTAAAATACTCGCTAGTGAGCAAACTCACAACTCAGAACTCGCAAATCGCAGGCTGTACCAAAACAGAGATAATTTTGAAACAGTTTTTGAACAGAGTAGTAAAAAAAAGGTCAAACACCTTAAAAGACTCACTCCCAAGTTAGTTCTTGACAACCAACTTATATATAGTTCATTGTTATAGGAGGGGAGGGGTTTCTTAGGGGGGGGCCGCTTTATTTTTTACTCATTCGGACTAATTTATAACACACATGATTCCCTTTAAACCCAATAAACATGCATTCATTCATTACATTATTAGCGTAGAGCTCCAACAGGTAGTAAGACAAGTTGAATAGAACAATATTGAACTTTTAACTTAGAAGAGACATCTGACTCTCTAGCTCTCCGACCTGTTTCAGATTGTCGAACCTAAATAAGCAAGTTTACTGTAAACATTACTTGTGTTTGTCAGGTTTCCAGCGGAGCCATTGAACTGGCCAAGGGACATCTCGAGAGGATGTTGACTCTTTGTGCTGCTCCCGTGGAGAAGGACGGAACTAACGATGAACTTGTGAATGCTCAGAAGAAAAGTTTATTTGAAGTCACCAACGAACTGGTGCGGCAAGTGACGAGTCCCAATTCCATCGTGCGAGAACAGGTACCATTCACTTCCTCGATAGGTAGATGAACCAGTTTCTTTCCATGCTAACACCTCACAGTAAGGAGCTTGACTCCTGCCACACCACCGGAGGACTCGGAACATACCCGACAGCCACTTGCAATAACGCTCAACTCTGACAACGGGAACTTGCTTATTAATGCGTAACCAAATCCAGACTACCCCTTGGTTTGAATCTGAGATAAAAAAATAACATTTTATTATTTACTTATTCACTATTTCAACCATATTCTCTGCTGTCCATAGATATTTTTAGTTATTAATTTTTCAGTAATCTATTTGATGAGGGAAGAATAGAATCCACTAAAGTGACACTTTCTTTCTTTCTTCTCTGGTAGAAATAGTCACACACATATTTAACACAAATTGAGTAATATTTCGGCATTGTCGCGTTTGTAAAACATAAAGAATAGAAGAGGGAATACATTTCACACAAAAACACTATATTACTCCATTTTGAATTATAAAAGGAACTTTTAGAAACATTTGTGGTCTGGCTTTCTCATCCTAAATACACACTTTTATGTGCGCTTACCCTAAACTAACTACCTCAATATAAGCCATCAATAACTAATATAAAAATATTATGTTATATCTCTGTAAGGTAAATAAACGTTTATAAAGTTGGTCTACTGTTGTTATTCAGGCCATGCACTCGTTGCAAGTCCTGGCCAAGATCCAGAATCGAACTGTGACCCAGGTGATGGAGCCTCACAAGGAGATCCTCGAGAAGTACATCCCTCCAAAGAAACATCTCTTGCAGCACCAGCCGGCCAACGCCCAGATCGGAATAATGGACGGGAACACTTTCTGTACCACGCTCGAGCCGCGCCTCTTCACTATAGGTACGGTATCAAACGGGAGGGTAACTTTATATCAGGGCCTGAACTATGAATTCAGGTCAGATGGGATATGACCCGCAACCCACACTTTCATGAATATCTGGAGAAAATTCAATTGGGTATCACTTAACAAAGTACTAACGTTGTCTCCGCCGTGGTTTTTCTTCAGACATGACCATCACGGAGCACAAGGTGTTCTTCCATGAGTTAATGTCTCTCTGTGAGGCAGAAGATACCATTCTCTTCAAACTGCCTGTCTTATTCTAGATAATAGACACAGCTTTCACAGCCTTGAAAACCAGTACCACCGATCCTTTCTACCGACGGCACTGTTGGGAAATAATTCGCTGTTACCTTGTCGCTTCCTTGCACCTGGATGATGATGCCATGTCCTTCAAGAAACTGTTCTCTCACCCTAGGTATGTTGACATAACACTTCATTCCTTACTAACCAATCAAAACATTAAAATCGGAAATAAAATATGAAAATTCTTTATTTGGTTTAAAATGTATTTTGATTATTGTGAGTTGCTGAATTTTTCATATCCTAGTGAATTATATTTGGAAGAAGGTATAGGAAAGGTGGATTGGAACATATAAAAGGGGGATGGCCTTTACAATGAAAAGAAGAACACAGTTCACACTTAACACTGCTGCCAATGGACAAAGAAGTGAAGTATTTGGAGAAGCGATGAAAAACAACTCATGAAATAAAATTCAATTTGATCATTGTAACTAGTCATCGCCGTTATAGTCATCGGTTTTGATTACTAGCCCCACATTGGGCACCATTTTTGTACCTAGTCGGCGGCTGGTCATCAGCGGTTGAGAATCTGCCTCAACTTCTCTTCTTACGGTGTCGTCCACGTTAGTCGGTTGTTTCGGTAGAGCATCTCGGGGTTATATAGATAATGGTGGGCGTAGAGGGACACAGCCGAATAAAGAGATACTATTTAGCGACTTTGAAATTGAAGTTTTATTTTCACAAATAATTTACATTTTGTCACCACGGATGCTTAATGTGACATACATTTTAGTGGGGAGTTTTAGGAAATGATCAGGGTAAAGGTCGAGGATTTCATTGGCCAAGTTGAGTAGACTCCCTGCTTCAATAGTAATATTTACCCAAGGTATTCATCTTAATATGAAATAAAACTACTCATTGTTAATGGTTGTTGTATTGTTTCAGCTTCACTGACCCGTCGTGCAAAATCTCGCCCATGCAGGGTATTCCCTACAAGAGTGCTGACAAGCAGGCCAGAGCCACAATACAAACTGCCATTACAGGTAAACCAACAACATAAAAATAAACAACTTGTTTTGTTGGGTTGGGGTTTTACTTTTTCTGATATAGGTACTTTTACTATGGGGAAAAAATAAATAAAAGAATCATGGTCAGCTGTGACATTTACAATAATGTTATTTCATGTTATTACTCAAGTTGTTAATGTTTGATAAAGTGTCACTTTACAATTTATGTGAATTTATAATGATATATCTCTATAAGGAAAACCTCTTTTCACTGTATGAAGGTAATTGTATTATATTTGGAAGAATATTTCATCGATTCAACTCGGGTTTGCTTTGATTTGAAAGGTGTTTATTTCTAGTGTATGTCTGAGATGAACTGAGGCATTTGTTCCTTGTGCAGGAATGTTTGTGGCGTCTGCTATCAAGGAACTGAGGCAAGACGTTCTTCCGTACATGGTGTTTACGGTGACTCACTACACAATGGTGGCAATCTCGCAACAGGCAGGCGAGTCATCCTATAATACTGTTTAGCTTAACGTTGTCCCTTTTCGACAGTCTAAACCGCTCCATGTTTTAATTAAATGTACAGTATTAATATTGTTAAATAAATCATAAATTTTCATTATCAATCGATTCAATTAATAAGTAGGAGTGGACGGAATCCCAAACTCTCGAGGAAAATAGTTGGGTATCTGTCCATTCTTTTCAGGTGAGATTCGCTGCGGGATTTGCTCTTTCCCTATCAAGTTTCGGGCGTAAGACACAAGCTGGGGAGTGCACTCATAGTTATTTTGTTCGTAAACAGTTGTTTGTTAGGTTCGGTAAATGAGAGAGAGCTTTAAATATATAGAGAAAGTGATAGATATATTCTACTCCACCATATTGTGGGGAGTGGAAGGGCGGAGGAAGTAACTTGCCAAGGTCAACTGTTTATGCGCGATCAGCCTGTCTATTGTCAGCAAACCAAGCAGGTAGTAGAGATTACAAGGGTGTTAACCTAAAGAACCTCCCTCCACCCTCGGTAAACCCGACCAGGATCCAACCACCTTCACTTTAAGATAAACTCGAGCAGTCCCTAGACCTTTAATTTACCAATTATCTGAATATTTGCATGTTATTATTTATATTTTATACAGAAAATCAAGAGTTAATGTAATAAAGTTAACCTCTTATGTTTACCTTGTTTCCTAAGATTCAGATTTGACATTCAGAATGTGTTGATAAAAAATAAAATGAAGATTATATTTAAGTACAAATAATAATTATTATAAAACCTCAAGTTTGAGGCTAGCCTACTCGCTTCGCTAACTGCCTGGTCTAACTCTCGCACCAGACTAGACTGCTCATGACGGGGAGATCGAGGTTTGATTCTCGAACGGCTGTAATTTTCTGCGCGATTGCTGGTACACTTTCTATAACTATAGCCTTTCTCATCTCTAAAATCATTAGCATAATTAGTACATAAGCATATAACCCGAATAAGTGATGAGTCGTGAGCTATATACAAAATGGGAGTGGATTTTTTGTATACCTCATATGACACTTTTTGGTGGCTTAGTTGAATATAATTACAGAAACAATCTAACAACTAGACCTTTTTACTGAATTGTAACAAATTTATAACAACATTAGAGCAAAAAATGTTGTAAAAATCAAAATTTAAGAAGATGAAGCATCACAAGAGTGATAAGGATTACTTACACTTAACAAGTTTACCAAGAATAAAACTCAGATTTGAAATTCAGGATTCTCAGTTAAAATGAGAATTGGGATCCAACCCAACTTTAATGCCAAGTTTTTACTAAAATTAAACTTTACTTTAAATTATTTTAGTAAAATAAACTTTGTAAAGTTGGAAAATATGTAAAATTTTTATTTTAAAACTGAATATAAATTAGGCTAATAAAACTGAAGATTAAAAAAATAAATAAAAAACATATTTTCCATGGGAATATTATTTGAAGTCAAACTTCTATTGCTGTAGGAGCCTGATTTTAACACGTGATACCAACTTGCTTGAGATATTAATTTTAGAGTTTCAATTAAATATATATATGGCTATGTCAGTGATTTGGCAAATATTGTTTGGATATAAAATACACATCTAAAATGGCAAGTTTAATGTTTCTAAATGCTGCTATATTATTCTCAAGTGCCTGTTTTTTTGTTTTTAATAATCGCCAGGTTCGTTTGCCTCGGCGGCGAAGCAGAGTCAGCCGGAGGGTATGGATCCGCTGGTGCTGATAGACTCGTTGGCGGCCATTATAGGTCACGAGGAGAAGGAGCTGGTCAAACCTTGTCACTTGGCTCTCGTGTTGCTCGAGCAGACCTGCGCAAACGTTCTAGGCTCTCTACACAGAGTAATCTAATTTTATTTTTTGAATTTGATTGAAATTAACTAAACTTATACAATATTTTATTCAGATTTGATCCAAAACGTTTTCATTATAAATATTTGGTTTTGAATAAATTTGAATTTGTAATCATATATTGGGCTTCACTTCTAAATTGAACATTTTTGGATTCCTATTGGCTTACTTGTGTTTGTCAGGCTTGCCAACTGCCCCTCATGGAGTACATGGCCGAGCGAATGTGTTCGCTATGCTACGAGAGAGCGTGGTACTCCAAGATGGGTGGCTGCTACGCTATAAAGTTCATGTTTGAGAAGTTAGATCGCTGCTGGGTGTTTGAGCACCTGTTCTCCTTCCTCAAGGCCCTTCTCTTCGTCATGATGGACCTTACTGGAGAGGTAGCTACTGTCTTATCACTTCATCTTGTACTCATTAATATAATGGCATGTAATTAGGTTCCACACATTAACTGTCATTATGTTGGGAATATGTCCACTCAAGTCAGACCACAACTATAAACCTTTTTCTATGCATTAAGACACTACTAAGTTTGTGTTGGCCTTACATACACAACTTAAGGAGAATGGGGTGTATAAGAAATTGAACTTGAAAAATTGGTAGTAATCTGAGGTTCGTCTTTTTGAGACTTGAATATACTTGTTGTTGTGTGCGGCTGGTCTGGACCCCTGATTTTGAAACTTGCTAAAATACTCGCTAGTGAGCAAACTCACAACTCAGAACTCGCAAATCGCAGGCTGTACCAAAACAGAGATAATTTTGAAACAGTTTTTGAACAGAGTAGTAAAAAAAAGGTCAAACACCTTAAAAGACTCACTCCCAAGTTAGTTCTTGACAACCAACTTATATATAGTTCATTGTTATAGGAGGGGAGGGGTTTCTTAGGGGGGGGCCGCTTTATTTTTTACTCATTCGGACTAATTTATAACACACATGATTCCCTTTAAACCCAATAAACATGCATTCATTCATTACATTATTAGCGTAGAGCTCCAACAGGTAGTAAGACAAGTTGAATAGAACAATATTGAACTTTTAACTTAGAAGAGACATCTGACTCTCTAGCTCTCCGACCTGTTTCAGATTGTCGAACCTAAATAAGCAAGTTTACTGTAAACATTACTTGTGTTTGTCAGGTTTCCAGCGGAGCCATTGAACTGGCCAAGGGACATCTCGAGAGGATGTTGACTCTTTGTGCTGCTCCCGTGGAGAAGGACGGAACTAACGATGAACTTGTGAATGCTCAGAAGAAAAGTTTATTTGAAGTCACCAACGAACTGGTGCGGCAAGTGACGAGTCCCAATTCCATCGTGCGAGAACAGGTACCATTCACTTCCTCGATAGGTAGATGAACCAGTTTCTTTCCATGCTAACACCTCACAGTAAGGAGCTTGACTCCTGCCACACCACCGGAGGACTCGGAACATACCCGACAGCCACTTGCAATAACGCTCAACTCTGACAACGGGAACTTGCTTATTAATGCGTAACCAAATCCAGACTACCCCTTGGTTTGAATCTGAGATAAAAAAATAACATTTTATTATTTACTTATTCACTATTTCAACCATATTCTCTGCTGTCCATAGATATTTTTAGTTATTAATTTTTCAGTAATCTATTTGATGAGGGAAGAATAGAATCCACTAAAGTGACACTTTCTTTCTTTCTTCTCTGGTAGAAATAGTCACACACATATTTAACACAAATTGAGTAATATTTCGGCATTGTCGCGTTTGTAAAACATAAAGAATAGAAGAGGGAATACATTTCACACAAAAACACTATATTACTCCATTTTGAATTATAAAAGGAACTTTTAGAAACATTTGTGGTCTGGCTTTCTCATCCTAAATACACACTTTTATGTGCGCTTACCCTAAACTAACTACCTCAATATAAGCCATCAATAACTAATATAAAAATATTATGTTATATCTCTGTAAGGTAAATAAACGTTTATAAAGTTGGTCTACTGTTGTTATTCAGGCCATGCACTCGTTGCAAGTCCTGGCCAAGATCCAGAATCGAACTGTGACCCAGGTGATGGAGCCTCACAAGGAGATCCTCGAGAAGTACATCCCTCCAAAGAAACATCTCTTGCAGCACCAGCCGGCCAACGCCCAGATCGGAATAATGGACGGGAACACTTTCTGTACCACGCTCGAGCCGCGCCTCTTCACTATAGGTACGGTATCAAACGGGAGGGTAACTTTATATCAGGGCCTGAACTATGAATTCAGGTCAGATGGGATATGACCCGCAACCCACACTTTCATGAATATCTGGAGAAAATTCAATTGGGTATCACTTAACAAAGTACTAACGTTGTCTCCGCCGTGGTTTTTCTTCAGACATGACCATCACGGAGCACAAGGTGTTCTTCCATGAGTTAATGTCTCTCTGTGAGGCAGAAGATACCATTCTCTTCAAACTGCCTTGTTACAAGTCCGTCACCTCCTTGGTGTCTCTGCGCCAATCCGCGCTCAGAGCACTCGCTGCCTGTCACTACATCGACACTCACAGGGACAAGATATTCCCTGTGCTCTTCAAGGCTCTCGAGAAATCTGTTCCAGAGCTCCAGGAGACTGGCTATGAGTGCATGAAGAAATTCATCGCCGGATGCCATCTGGACGAACAAGTGGTGAGTGAAGGTTTAATAGTGGCGGACAAACCTTTAGGGACCCGGGCCGTTTTGTAAAAGTTTTAATGGCTATTTTTGGATATGACAGGGAGCTCAATTCTAATAGCTACTTTTAGGGATGGATTTCAAATTCGGTTAAGACTTTATAATAAAGGAAAGTGATAACACTAAAGAAAAAGGAAAAATAAACTATTAAGAGTAAATTTGATGAAGAAAGCCCACCTAGGGAAAGAGGAAAAATGTGGCAAGAGCCCAATGCACAAAGGTGACATCTTCTTCCTTTCTTCTGTCTTCTATAGTAGAAGTAGTCACACACACATTTTAACACAAATAAAATAATATTTCGGCATTGTTGCCTTTATCAAACACAAAGAAGAAGAAAGTACATAGTACACAAACACAGGATTACTCCATTTTCCACTTTCCTTTATTATAAGATTATCTAGCCATTGGGCCACCTCATTTTTAAACATTAAAAATTCGGTTAAGATACATTTTAGAAATTTCAACAGAGTTTTGTATTCTGAAGTCTTCACACAAATCCCCAGTGAATGTAAACTAATGTAATTCCAGAGATTTTTTTTATAGGTCTTACCGTTTAGCCACAAGAGGCCTCCAAAGAAAAGTCCGCACCGACTTTAAAGTTGATTCGCCATTTTGAATTTTTTTCGAGGCTTATATATAAAAATTTTCTATTTTTTGTAATTTTCCCATCGGTTATAGGCTAGAAGCTAAAAGTTTGCCAAATTTAAAGTTTCTATCTCATCTGGAAGTGGTTAAACGTTAATGTCAGTGAGTGAATCAGCCATGTGACTTTATATTATAGCAAAGTGATAATAAATAATCATTTTAAAGATGGTTACATTTAAGATTTTCCTTTTCCATTAATATTTGGCATTGTTTTTACCCTTTTTTAAAAGTTTATTTCTTAAATGATTTCTTATTAAACAAAAAATGTAAACTAATTATATTTCTTGAGATATCTGCCCTATGTCTCACTTATCTCTTCTGAAGAATGGGACTGATGTATCCCGAAAATTATTTAATAATGTGTTTTTACTGTGAACTTTGAGGCCATCAGTTTTCTGGTAAGTTAGTAGGCCTTGTTCATCTATCCTCCTTCAAATGCCAATTTTACTTTATCTCTTCAACTGTTAGACATTTATTCTCAGTTGGTTTTTTTTTAAACACTTGGGGCCTTACTTGGCAACATATTATCACATATTTCATCATTATTTAATACATCTGTTTAAGGTATCAATGGCGATGAGACCTTTATTAGAAAAACTGGAAGACCACCGCAACTTGACCTTGAACAGTGCAAAGCGACTATCCTATCTCACTCAGTTGTTTCCTACGAGTTTCCAAGAGAAACTTTGCGATCAGCTCATCCAGCACATAGAGAAACTAGTGGAGACTACAGCTCAAGGTGGGTCATTCAGTTGTTTCCTACGAGTTTCCAAGAGAAACTTTGCGATCAGCTCATCCAGCACATAGAGAAAATAGTGGAGACTACAGTTCAAGGTGGGTCATTCAGTTGTTTCCTACGAGTTTCCAAGAGAAACTTTGCGATCAGCTCATCCAGCACATAGAGAAACTGGTGGAGACTACAGCTCAAGGTGGGTCACTCACTAAACTGTTAATCCAGCTTGAATACTTTGTTGAAGCTCGTCGCTAGCTTTCTGTTCACTAATTCAATGTGAACGTATTCTTGGGGACACTTAACAATCACTATACATGTGATATGATAAATTAACACTCACATATTGACTTCAGTACTAAATACCACTATGGCCAACTGTTTCAATAATGTCGGATCTGTTGTAGACCATTAGGTATGTGCGGATATTTGAAAATTATAATATTTTCAAATATAAATTTCTTAACTATTCATATTTTAAAATCAAATAATGAATTGTAAAATTTTAAATTATTTGCACTTTTTTTTGAATAGGCCTACCTAAAAACATTTGATATTCCATACTTTTTTGTGTATATTATTATTATTTATGATAAATTGAAGTGATTCAAATTTAAATGATTTTAAGTATTCAAACTTCTGTATTTATGTGTTGTTCATTAAAACCAAATAAAAAACATCCTTTTGTTAAGAGATTTTATGAGATTTCATCATCACCCACCATGATAGCTATTTATTTATTGTTAGAACCAAGAAACTGCTGTGTTCACTGGTGGTAATAGCCAGACATGTGTAAACTAGTATTAATGTATATAGTTATGTCAATATTAACCACCACCACCATCTTGTTGCCTCCATCCTCCTTTGTCCTTCTGTAATTGTTCTTTCTCTAATCATGTCCATTCTTCTCCTCTCACTTGAACACTTTCTGTTATATGCTCCTCACATTGCTTTCTTCGCCTCCCTTGTCATCTTTTTTCTACATACTTTATAACCATTATTTTCTTTGGTATTCTATTCTTTATTTAATTTAACTGAAATTCTAATTTAAGAATGAGACCATACAAAAATATAGATTTTTTTCAAGTATTTAATGATGTACTGTAATTAAATAGTTTTATTTTTTATTTACATATTACTTGTCTTGGCAATACAACCTCAATTAAGGAAGAAAATATTAAATTATTCTACTCGTCAAAAGTAGTTTTAGAGCTCTATTAATTTACTAATAGGTATGTGATTTTATACTATTTTTAATAATTTTTAAGTTAACAAATGCTTTATAAATGAAACTGCCGATATCATCCAAACTAAATATCCTGTACTTATTACTGCGTTTTAAAAATGTATGTATATGTACATCAAGAGAAAGCAAGACAATGACAAGCCTACAAAACTAATGCTCTGAATCCTTAGCTCTAATGATAACCTCAGCTCGAAGCTCGAAATCCGAGTACTCACAGAACCCTGATATCCAATTCAAAATCTTCTCACTTCGATTTTAAAATGATCATTTGCACAGCCTTATGGACCAAATATGTTAATTTAGTTCTTAATTATTACAATCAAAGGCTTAAAAATTAGACCTCCCTCGCCTAATTTTCCCCAACACACACGATAATGGTTTCAAGGATATACATTTTCAATGGGCTTCAGATGCCGCCTCTGTTAACCCAGCCCTTCCACCCTCTTGGTAGGTCACAAGCCGCCATTGCATAAAGTTAATTTCTCATCCTCATTTTAGTTAATTTCAATAAAATGATTTTAATATTTTTATGTAAAAAGGTACAAAAATAAATATGATTTGTAGTTTCATCCTAAACTCTTAACATTCTATATAGTTACGTTAATTATATACATACATAACTAGTTTATGTTAATTGTTGCATCTATGGACGATCTTATTACTGAGTTACCACTGTAGTCAAAAAGTGGCTGAATTTATAAAAAAATTGTCGTTAACTGTAGGTTTGCACAAATATAACAAAATTATGGTATTTTCCTGGCACTTAATACAAACCATATGATTTATACAAGGAAGACAATTGACTTTAGTTATAATATATGTTTCCCAGAGCCCTATCTCACAGCAATACCCCTGACTGTTCCAGCTATCACGTGGTTATAATATGTGTTTCCCACAGCCCTATCTCACAGCAATACCCCTGACTGTTCCAGATACCACAAAGAATACAGAAAATGAGCAGAAGCTAGCGACAGTAATCCAGATGTTTCACCAGCTGCCCTGTGCCTCTCAGAAGTACATCAGTCTGCTATGTAACCTGGTGCTTCAGGCAGAGAGAGGTCTCCTGGTAGAAGCTAGCTCCCCCTTCCGAGCTCCACTGATTCAGTTCTTGCTAAGATATCCTCAGGAAACCATCGACCTACTCCTGCAGGACCACAACATTGCGGTCAGTTTGGAATACTTGTACTCTAAATAATATTTCACACCTCAATATATTTAACTTCTTATTTTGGGTGGGTCAGGGCCTTTTACAACCTACCTGTTATAACAACATATTTACACTAATAAATAAAATGATAGAATTGTAGAAAAATAAAGCAAAAATAAAAGTATGAGTTAATTTATTTTCCTACAATTCTTTAATTATATTTACTACATATTATATTATATCTTGCTAAATGTTCTTTATTTCATATATAATACCTATTTATACTAACAGGGTTAATTTATATCTATAGAAAATATAAATGTAAACTCATTTCCATGAGATTAGAGTGTAGGAAGCAATTTTTTTATATAAACACCTTCAACACACCTGTCGTCAATCACTCACCTCCCCATCCAGTTATTTCTAGAGAAGATAATATGACAACTGATGCAGGTAAGTTTGTTGACATTAAGAAAAATAAACGATTCTACTATAATTGTTTTTATATTTGAGGAGATGAAGATGACATCTCATCGTTCATATTTGTAATACACACACATACCTTAATAACTATATATACTCTGAGCATGTTTAACGATAACACAAGTACACAAGTACATAAGTACACACTGGGACACAAACAACTTCAGACACTTTAACTTGTTGCCTTTATACTTGGTTTTATTATTACTTTATTGTGTAGTTGACTATCATCTAATATATAAACACTAACCACACTTTTAAGTTTTTATGTTGTAAATTGAATTTAGTAATGAAGTGTGGTTTTGAAGGTCAAAGATTAATAAATTGTTTCAGAAACAAACTGATCTTTTACCAAAATTGATAGACTATTTTGGGAAACTTATTTTTAGTGGCGTGAGTGTATACAAAAATGTTGATGCTGAAAATATAGAACAAAATCACAGTAAGGATATTAATATAAATAAATATCCATTTAGAAAATTTACATCCTATTTAAAAATAGGGGGTCCTTGTAAAAGTGAGGGCCTAGGGCCTTCAAATTTCTTAAGATGGCTTGAAACAAAGAATGCATTAAAGCCAAGCCCAAGATATGCCATAAAATTGAAGAGGAAAATAAAGTTAGGAAAATTTCTAGTTCTCATTTATTTGTCTAAAATAATATTTAAATATTTCCTAGAAAAATGGCAGTCAAAACTCGTATTTCATGGTTTACAGAACCGTCAGTGGAGTCGGTTCTTGGAGTACCTGATCAAGCATGAGAAAGGAAAGCCATTCAGGGATGTGTTGCAAAACAGTTGTACCAAGCTGAAGGAAATGGTGACCAACATCACAAACTTGCAGACAGGTAAACACGGTTTCTTGAATCTCCTCTTTTGACTTCTCTTTATCTTACAGAGCTTTCTCATGCAATATTTAATGTTCATTTTATACCTACACATTTTATTCTACTGGTTTGGAGATTTTGACTTCCCTATTTAGCGGCCTTGATTTAGTTTTTCGTTGGATTGTATTTCAAGAGAAAGTAGCGGGACTCGTAATGTTAAGATCGATTCTTTCGATACCAGTAAGAATCGAGGGTATCGAGGAATCTATTTTGACAACCCTAAATATAACACAATAGTGCATGTAAGAGACCTAATATGATACGGAGGGAAGGGATCATTCCTTAAGGCAAAATTCTCTTTTACAAGATCTCTTGGTGACCTCTAGTTCAAGAATATATATATATATAAACCTCGAAAAGATCAAAATTGATAATCCTTAAGGTTTACGTGTGGTTTCCAGGTGAACGAGCAGAACTTCAATACCAGAGTATCCGTATAACCTCGCTGCTCATCAAGTTCAATGAGCAGTGGCTCGCCACCGAGCACGATCTAGTGAATGCTTACAGTCTGCTGTGGTGCAACGACAAATATCAGGTATTTTTAATATCAACTAAAATACAAGAACAACTTATTGTTAAAATAATATTTTAATGTAATAACTTCACAATTCCTCGTTGATGAGTTCTGGTAGAATGAAAACCTAGGTGGGAGGATTGGGTGTTAACAATTGCCTGTTTCTTAAGTGGCAGTTATGTAAAGTGTTAACCTTGTTCTTCTTTTCTTTCTAAAGGCCATATTGTGTTAATTCACCTTTATGTGTTTCCCGTGGCTGGCATCTGAAATTTTCCAAGATGACACAAACTTCACATCTCCCGACTTCAAATAGATATGAGTCGTGGCATTTAACAAATCTTTATCAAACGACTCAAATGGGCTTAAGATAGTTGCACCAGTCTTTCAGACTAATGCACTGATATTTCATTGTATAATTTAGCTTAATACAACCATCTAAAAATTACAAATAACATCTAAAACGTATATTATATTAAACCGCTAAAACAAGGCATAACTTAAATTGATAGCTCCCCTTAGTGGAAAAGTAGAAAACTCAAAAACATATTTGTCAGTAACTCTATTACACTTCTACTAATTCATATAAGTAATCCTCTTTTCACTTTACGAGGCAATTGTATTATATTGGGAAGAAGAAACAGGAAAGGTGGATAGAGACTCCCTTTTCTGTTGTTTGGTTTCCTCTTTTAGGACGTTGCATGGCGCGGTTCACACTCACCCTTAATGAGTTTCAATAAAATAAAACCTAGGTCGGGTGATTGGGCGCGAACGATCTATTTTCTTCAAGAGGCAGTGAGGAGTAATGGGCTTAGCATTTAATTGCTCATCTAAAGAAAAAAGTATTATAATCGTAATAAATTTCTTATCTCGAGATTATGATAAATATTTACGTTTAATGTGCCTGTGAAACTAAAAGAAGGAATCTACCATTATTTATGTCTGTGTTTCCATGTCTCTGGCCAGAGATCCAACATAGTTTGATGGCTTTGGTTCAGACATGATATTTGGATCTTAAGGCTATTATTTCGGAAAGATTTTTATTTTGACCCTAACGTTTAATTCAAATGTTTTTTTTACTGATAAGTGATTGATTTAAATTCCACATTTTTCTAAAATTTAGCCAAAGATTTTGTTTGAAATGGATTGTCTAAAAAGTGTTTAACTTCTGATAAAACAATGTATTATTTTTTTTGGTTAAAAATTTGTTAAAGGGAAATGTTTTGATGGATGATTTTTGAAAATTTGAAATATTTGGACAATGGCTCTATCTATAAGGATTAAAATGTGTATCTAAGGAGTGTTTTACATTATAAAGAAATATGTGTATTTGTTTTTTGGGAATAAATTTGTTTAAGGGTAGTTACTGATGATAATTTATATTTATAATTTGAAATATTTAAAAAAAAGCACTAACAATTTGGTTCAAAAATTCTATTGGATAAGTTTTCAACAGTATAAACAATTTTTTTTATTTAAAAAATCATTTTACAATAGTCTACCAATGGATAATTTTAAAAAGCTGTATTTTTTTAAATATCTCCAACGATTTTGTTTAAAATTGGTAAATCAGTATTAATTAGTGCTTTAAATGTTAATATATGCCTAGTAAAAAAGTAAAATTTATTGTAACTAGCTTATTTATGAATGATTTAATAACCATTCAAATATTTTAAAGTTTCCTTAAATATATTCACAAGTTGTGATTAATACACATTTTTTCAGAGATGAAGGATTTATTTGGCAATCAGATAAATCTGTGTCAAGGTTTTATTAATTCTCTTTAAAATTCATTAAATTCACATCTTAATACATTTAATGATCTTTTATCAATTAATAAATGTGTTGTTTGCGTATTCATATAACGTTATTTCCATCCAGGAACTGCACAAGAAGGTGGATGCTGTGGAGGTGCTACACTGGAAGGAGCCCAAACTACTCGTCAAGATATTACTACATTATTTCCGTCATCACACTAACAACATTGATCTGCTGTTCCAACTGCTGCGTGCATTCGGGGGGCGCTTCTTGACTAACTTTCAGGTACTTTGTAGTTTACACATTTGCTTTTTTTCAGAATACACTATTTTACAAGTTTTTATAACTAATGCTGCGTCACCTCCCCCTTTTCTGTATTTCTACTTTGTGTGGGCCTGGAGATCTGTCAGGATGTCTCTGGCTGAAGATATGGCGGGCGGGGGGGCCGATATGATTACTTTTGTGGGTTTGTGAATGACGTTAGACTTGGTATTTGAAAGGTTTATTAATACTACTATTCTAATACAAATGTGAAGTTAAAATGAAGAACTCAGTGGATATATAGAAGCGAGTAGCTGAACTTGTTGCTATGAGGTTTATATATGGCCTGACTGACAGCGAGGCGGTCAGTGGGTTCGAACGGCGGTCCCGACTGGTACTTGGTGAACCTGAGTGACGACTTAGCCCGCGTGGCCCCATGACAAACAGCGTGATCTCCCGAAGTCAGCCTCAAGTGCTCAAGTCCACCCCTTTTAACCGAGCCGCCGGCCTGATTCCTAGCTCAGGAATGCTGACATCTCTTTTTTGAGTCAGCGCTTACAGTTTATTTGTTTATTGATTCATCATATCTCTCCTCGCAACACCCGTCAGGTCATCCGCTACTCACAACATCAAATGTTTTTACAAACATACCTTCCAATTGAGGCCATTAGTGACAGCTGAATTATTTGAGTAACAGCTCAATCACAATTTAGGAAAAGTTAAAACATTCTAAATATTTTTGGCAGCTTATAGAGTTCTTAAGAGTGTCTACGAAAATATTAACCTCGTAACAAATGATTGTTTTTGATGTTGATTAATTTCTTAAACTTTTTGAAAAATGAGGTGGCTCAGTGGCTAAATAATTTTATAGTAAAGGAAATTGATATAATTAAAGAAAAAGGAAAAATAAACTACTAAGAATAAATTTGTTGAAGAGAGCTCACCTAAGGAACGTGGGAAAATGTGGGAAGAGTCCAAGGAATATGATTCTCAAATCTGAATCATAAATCTGAATCTTCGAAAAAAAAAATTATGACCTCAAAAAAAAGGAAATAGAAATATAAGTAGCAACTGAATGTTAACAATCATTCATTATAACATTCATACAGACAGTTAAGTGTAAAATTACTGGTCTGGGGCCTAATTCTTTTAAGAATTATTGAACAAAATGCTGATTATCAGTTTAGTCTGATTTATATTCTTGTATAGCACATAACTAATAGCGAACAGTTTGCTACAAGTTGAAATACATGTTTTTCAATTATAGCGTTTATAATCGATACATAGTGAATAGGAGGGTGCTAGCTGTCCCAAAAAGAGATAGGACTAGGAATAAAATGTACAGGCAAGAGTTAGTTTAGGGTACAGGAGGTACATGAGGTACTTAAGGATAGCAGAGGAAACTAGGATGAGATGATTTGGACACGTAATGAGGATGGATAGTATGCCCATGGTTGAAAAGATAATCGGCATCGGCCCAGCCCTAAAAAATATTTATTTTGACTGGAAAAAATATGGTTTCTGGAAATCCTGGAAAAGTAAGACAATTCTAAATTAGAGTTTGGCTGGACATCTTATTTAAATCTCTAATTTATTTCTGTCGACAATAAAGCAGTTGCATTATGTATTTATTTTATTTTATATTCCTTATGTTCATATTTTGTCTCACTTGTTAAAAATCTCCACCGTTGTTTGAAACTTCTTTTCGTGTTGCCTGTCTTGGTGGTATGATAGTGACTCACTATTATCCTTGTTCTCGTGTATTGTACATCCCAACCTTGACCTACATTTCTTCCTATTTTTTATTATTTCTATTTTATTTACTTTTATTCTATCATCTTCGTATCATGTAATCTCTTTGAAGATATATACTATTATTATTATTAGCACTAGGTCTTAATATCCGTTCAGGTTATACACACTTACGCTAATGTGTAATGGTAGGGTGATTGTGAGATGAAATGGAGGACCTACAGTTTAACGTGGGATCCGAACCACGGTGGAGGCCTGGCATTCCCCACATTCACAAGATGTCTTGTCAGAGGTGAAGGAAGGGTTTAAATCTGTGCCGGGACCGAGGATTGAACCCCGACCCCCAGCACAGAAGTTCGACACCTTACCCCTAGACCACCGGGTCACCTTGAAGATATATACATTATTCTGTATTTTATTGTTACATTAGTTCCTGCGGGTGTTCCTGGAGCACACAGTGGCGGAGAACTACACGGTGGAATGGAAAAGATCAGCGTTCTTCCGCTTCCTAGATCACTATCCGGACCCAAATGTGTCGAACGAGCTGAAGGCCAGTATTCTCCAGCTAGTGATCATTCCCTGCTTCTCCGTCAGTTTTGAGCGAGGGGAAGATGAGAAATTGGTGGGGGGACCGGCCGAACCTGAACAAGACAACCCCAACAACATTGTCTGCGTCTTCATCAAAGTGGTAACCATTTAAACCATTCTCTACAATTCACTAATGAATTTAATGTTACAGTAAAGAAAATATATTACCAAAGTTGTAAAATAAATAGATTTTATGTTTCATTTTTAATGTATCACCAGGAAAAACAGAAGTGGAAATTTTTTAAAATCATTACTGCCTTGCTAAACCTTTAAGGTTCCTTAATGCTCATTTGATCCTTTAATCCTTTTTACATTCTTTACCTACTTTAAAAAAGATTAGATCTGACCTTTTTACTAACTTCATCCTAAACTACTTCTCTCTTTCAAAGTCTGCTACTTCATGCTAGTATTATATATATTTTCAAAAATTCCTTTAAATATTCTCTTCTTATAAACCAATATAAATACATACCACTTTAAAAAGATAAAATAAACCTTAAAATATCTAACAAGAGTCTCATTGAACACAAATGTTGAAACACATCTCATATTGCTTTGAAATAGAATATATCCAATTTTTATTATATTGCAGATACTATAATACGTTAATAAATGGACAAACTAAAAAAAAAATAGTTTAAAGATATTGAGGTTATCGAAAAGTGTTTAAAGTAAACACCATTTTGTATTATTATTATTATTATTATTATTATTATTATTATTATTATTATTATTATTATTATTATTATTATTACAGGTGTGTGATAGCAAACAAGTGATAACATCTGACGCACTTCAGATTCTTCTGCTTCAACTGTCTTGTCTTCTAGTGGTTTTAATGTATCACCAGGAAAAACAGAAGTGGAAATTTTTAAAAATCATTACTGCCTTGCTAAGCCTTTGAGGTTCCTTAATGCTCATTTTATCCTTTAATCCTTTTTACATTCTTTTCCTACATTAAAAAAAGATTAGACTTGACCTTTTTACTAACTTCATCCTAAACTACTTCTCTCTTTCAAAGCCTGCTACTTCATGCTAGTATTATATATATTTTCAATAATTCCTTTAAATATTCTCTTCTTATAAACCAATACAAATACATACAACTTTAAAAAGATTAAATAAACCTTAAAATAACTAACCAGAGTCTCATTGAACACAAATGTTGAAACACATCTCATGTTGCTTTGAAATAGAATACATCCAATTTTTATTAAATTGTCGATACTATAATACGCTAATAAATGGACAAACTAAAAAAAAAATAGTTTAAAGATATTGAGGTTATCGAAAAGTGTTTAAAGTAAACACCATCTTGTATTATTATTATATATTATTACAGGTGTGTGATAGCAAACAAGTGATAACATCTGACGCACTTCAGATTCTTCTGCTTCAACTGTCTTGTCTTCTAGTGGAGAAAGCCAGCCCTCACATCCATGACGTCTCCAATAAGAAGCGAGGTAACATCAAACATCTTCTTTATGTGGGATTCTTTTAATAACCGCATTATTTCAGGATATTTTCTCTTTTGGACGTAATAATATGATATTAAAATAATTCTTAGGATTTTAAACACAAATTGTAATATATAGGTGCTATAGCTGGGACTACTCTAACCTACTAATCTTACTTTAGAAGCTTAACAAAAAAGGTGAACAAATTGTCCATGTAGAGCTGGTAGAACAAACCTATTACACTAATATATATATATATTTTTAAATTTCCTCACAGAAATATGTCAGACTGAGAACTGAGATAAGTTAAAATATAAATATTTTCAATTTAAAAAAAAAATGTGTTTGTTAAGCAGCTACTCCATGTATTTCCATCCATAGTTACTGTTGTGTTTTGTGTTTACTACAGGAAACAGGTTGCGTTCTTTGATGGGATTTGCCTGGCCATGCCTCCTCGGAAAGAACTGTGTAGACCCCTCATCGCGTTACCACGGCCATCTTCTCTTGTCTCATATCATTATTAGATTTGCGATACATAAGAAAATAGTTCTTCAAGGTAAGTGCTGATCTGCAGGATTTTTGGTGTATTTCATGTGCTGAACTACTTATTGCTTCNTCTCGAAAAGAACTGTGTAGACCCCTCTTCGCGCTATCATGGCCATCTTCTCTTGTCTCATATCATTATTAGATTTGCGATACATAAGAAAATAGTTCTTCAAGGTAAGTGCTGATCTGCAGGATTTTTTGTGTATTTCATGTGCTGAACTACTTACTTATTGCTTTTTTTTTTTACAATCAGGTTCATGATATAATGTTATCCACTGATATTCTTTCTTTACATGTTTATTAAATATTATTATTATTATTATTATTATTTAGCACCGCAGCTTACTACCCGTTCGGGTTATACTCTTTAAGTACTAATTATGATAATGGATTAGAAATGGGAAAGGTTGAATTAGAGGAAGTGAACCCGCATTTATGTGGAGGGAGATTGGAAAACCATTTAGGAAAAACCACCCCCAGTTCACCTGACCGTAGATTCGAACCTCGATCTCCCCGTCCTCAGCAGTCGAGCTAAACACGACAAGCGCGTTAGCCAACTACGCCACCGAGGCGGGTCAATAAATAACAATAAAATAAAATTTTAAAGATAATCAATAATACAATAAAAAACAATAAAGATCGACCTACCCCCATATGTTAATTGAATGATAGGTATTTTTTATAAAAGATAACATATAAACTGATAAATCGCACTTAGGTCGTGTTACACCCTCTCTGTGTCCTCTTACTACCCGGCCAGTGAAAATAATAAAAGGGAGAGAGTGAATCTAAGGAACAAGTTACAGGGCGATTATTAGAAATATTTAAAAGCAACAATATGAGACGTTTATTTACATTAATAACAAGAGCGCAGATAACAGTACATGGTCTACGCTGTGAGCTGTCAGTCAGCACCAAAGAAGCCATGGGGCTACTGTACACAAGTCTCACAACAGCAACAAAAATCATTTATAGACTCACTGTCCTTGAAAGTTCTTCTCTCTAGTTTATAAAAATGTATGCCAGCATGTCATAATAATATGTCTGTTTATGACAATATATTAATTCTGAGATATTTATTCTCTGGAGGTCTTACAACACTAGAGTGATTGTTGCAGTGTTTCGCAGCCTGCTGAAGGCCCACGCAGTGGAGGCCCGTGTCGTTGTGAAACAATGCCTTGGAGATCCTGACCCCGTCTTTGCCCCTGCGAATGGAAGATGGCTACACCATGCTCACTCACTGGACCAAGAAGATTATTGTGGAGGAGGGACACTCGATGCAGCAACTCTTCCACATTTTACAACTCATTGTCCGCCACTATAAGGTGATTTATGGAAACTAATTTAATATTTACTGAATAGCGTTATAGATGTACCTTGTGTTATCCATGAAGGGTAGCACATATACCTCACATGATTCCACTATGGTGTGTAGGGCTTTAGTGTAACACATCACCTTCACGATAGACACTCAAAAATTAGGGTGAGGTTAATCATTTACTTTTTTTTCAAAATTTTATTGATTATATACACTAACGACACATTAATTTTTTTAATCTTTTTTTTGTTTAATTAATTCATAAGACACATTTATAAGAATGAAAAAAAAATGCATTTTCAGTACATGATTTCCAATTATAAATTGAATTAAATGTTGGCTAATTTACTATAATAAAATCCAAATTGATATCATTCTTGAAAAATTTTAGGGGTGGACTGAGATTCTGAAATGAACTGTCAGGAAAAGATCTGGAATTTATCAATTCCCGTTGGTCGGGGAGTGTAATTAAAACAAAATAATTTAAATGTGTGTGCCTATTCTGTCTGATTGTAGTTTATTTGTTGTGCCATGTGATGTAACTGAAGGAGCTTGGTCGTCATTTGTCGCTATTGAGTGTGTTATGATGCTGTAGGTATACTACCCTGTGAGACATCACCTGGTGCAGAACATGGTCAACTCGATCCAGCGCATGGGTTTCAGCACCTCGGCCACCCTGGAGCATCGCCGCTTAGCCGTGGAACTGGCAGAGGTGATCATAAAGTGGGAGCTACAGCGCATCAAAGATGAGGCAGAAGCTGCAGAGGTGAGTTATCTTACTCTCTCTAACATCTGTATTACACTTCAGTTCACAATTTACAAAATTATAGGAATAAACCGGCTCAATTTTCTTTTCTTACTAATTGTTTGGTTTATATTGCTATGTACTCATTATATTATATTTGAAAGAAGGTTTAGGAAAGGTGGATAGAAACATATAAAAGAGACGAACACAATATGGCCTTTACAATGAAAAGAAGAACACAGTTCACACTTTACAATGCTGCCACTGGACAAAGAGTTAATGGTTGCCTCTTAAAGAAAACTGATAGTCACCACCCAATCCCCCGACCTAGGTTTCATTCTATCGGAATTCATCAGGGAGGAGTGTGAAACGCGCGACGCAATTTTATATGTGCTCATTATGATATTGTATTAGGGCTAAATAAGGTTTGAATTTATAGGATGTGTGCACACATTTGCACTGAGCGAGAGCGGAAAACCATTTAAGGAAGAAAAAAAACCTTAGTACACTTAATCGGGATTCAAACTCCACTCTCCTTTTCATCGGCAGTCTAGTATATTGCAAGAGTGATGCCTTAAACCATATGGCCACCAAAACGAGTTTACCAATTTTGGTTGATGAAAAAAACAACTCTGTCTACTATGAGAAATGTTATTTAAAATGATGACACTTTCAAACTAACTGTTGTCATTAAATTTTTTATTGTTATTTTAATTTAAATTATCTACTCCCTTAAATAGCATTAGGGTATGTTATTAGGGTAATGTAAGAGAGTAGGGAAGGGTTGTCATTAAACAGCACAATGCAACTATTAGGGTATGTATATTGTTTAGCTTTGTTGGGCTATAGTGAGGAAGCTGTTGCAAGAAATGAAGAAATTTTATCAGGGGCCATTAAGGAGGAAATAGGTTTAGAAGTGAACACTGAAAAGACTAAGTTATGATCACACAGAGAGAACACAAATTGGGATCGATAATTTAGACATTACAGCAAACAACATATTATTTGACAGGTTTAATGAATTCAAGTATTTAGGTACAATTTAACTAGCAATTACAATATTAGATTGGAAATTAGGAAAAGAATACAGTCGGAAAATGCTTTTTATTACTCGGTCATTAAGTTGGTATCTCGCCTGCTATCAAGAAATGTAAACCCAAAATATACAAAGCCATAATTTTACTGGCTTTTTTCTATGCGTGTCTTACCTTAAATGACGAAAATAAATCTAGTATGTTCAAAAACAAGGTGTTTGGGAAGATATCTGGTCCAAAAATGGATGAAGATAGTGGGTAGTGGAGGAGGTTACATAATGATGAGCTTCATACTCTGTATTCATCACGAGAGATTTTTATCGTAACCGCAAATAGACGTATCTGGAACCGCGCTCAAGGTATTGAATGGCAAACCCAATAGGAAAAGACCACTGGGAAGACCCAGATGCAGATGGGAGGATAACGTTTGGTTTGACCTGAGAGAGATAGGGTGTAATGAGGTGGACTGGATAGAATTGGTTCAGCCTAGGGATAGGTGGCATGATTTTGTGAGTGTGTTAATGAACTTTCAAGTTTCTAATGTCATAGAGTAAGTAAATAACTGCCTTAAATTTAGTTATTTAGCCTACGGGAGACGAGACAGGATATAGGGTTAGAAACAAATGAAAGTGAACCAACACAATATGCTGGAGGACAAAGAGGCAATGACTTCTTCTTAAAGAACATCTATTTTTCCTCCCAATCCTCTACGTGAGTCATACCGATCTTCCCTTCTACTTCTGACCAGCACTTAATGTTCGGACACTAGAGATGATATTGTTTGTTCCTGCACTTGACAGACAAGAAGTGGCACCCCCACCCCAAGTGGAGGGGTGAAGCAAACCCTATGTTCAGAAGAAATGGCAGCCATCGTGGAAGGTGCTAGGAAACGTCACGCTGTCATAACAGGAACAATGTTGGCGCCTGCTGTTATCTCCAAACAGGATCCTCTTATTTCCAAGCCAATAGAACGCATTCATGCTGATGCCATCTTGAACATACTCATGAGATTGGCTTGCCAGGTGAGGTCACACTCGTATAAACTCTGTGATCAAATATAGACTTACACATATCTGTATTATTCTCGTCAAGTCTATCTCAAAATATCATTGCCGCAACATGCTTATGTAGGAAGATAATCTTGAATATTATTCAAGTAACTGTACCTATCATTTTACTAATCTAGTGGGTTTTTTGGTAGACAACATCTCACACTAGTTTGGGTTTATTAAATAGATATGAGTAATGTAAAATTTAGAGAAAACATTTTCAACATTTGCACAGAAGCACAGTGGGAAACAATTTAGTAAAAATTATTTAACTTGCAGCAATGACACCTTATACCATGTGACTACCAAGTTTTTGTTTTGTACACATGTAAAAGCATTGGTGTCATAAGCCGAGGTATGGGGGTTCAATTCCTATACCTATACATACTTTTTCTACTCTATTCAAATAATTAGAAAGCCTCAGCTTCTTTGTTGCTCTTCATTAGAATATTCGGTCAAATACAAGTAGAAAATTATCGAATATCCTCAATTCCAATAATTTAATTTCAAAATATATTACGAATTCATGTAACTCAAATTTTAATAATAAGCTTTCAAATTTGAATATCTATGTTGACAAACACATGTATTTAAAGTCGAATCCCCACTTTTTCTCAAATCCAAATCTTCATATTACTTTTTAATCTCAATTATGAATCTAAAAAAGTAAAATATTGTAATATTTTATTTATTTATTTACGATTTTTCTTATATCAATTTCTTTTGCCATAGAAAGTAGAAATTGTATCTAACTGATAACTTTTTTTTTTTTGCTTTAATGGGAACTCACACTCTGTTCAGTGGTAAATTAATGATCTGGGGTTTGGTTGTTTCGACATGTACTGTAATTATGTAGGTATAAATTACTAGGAATTAACATAACAATGCTTCCAAAAATAGCTATGAATTGAAAAAATTATATATGTTTTTAAATGTTGTGCTGTGAAAGTCATGTCCGAGCTTTTGGAGCTTTGATGGGTGGCTGTTTGTCTTTGAGTTGGAAGGATGTCAGTTTGAGGACATTCAGGTGAATGGACCTGTTTAGGAAGGTCAAGTGGGCCACTGCTTACGGAACTAAGTGGTGTTTATACCATGTTACTCAGCGGTTTGGAGGAGAAACACTTTCAAGACAATCTACAAGTGTTCTATGATCTGAAGGTCTTATCCCTAGTTTAAGAGTCGCTATTACACAATTTAACATTTATTTCCCAGGTGAACGACGCCAACACAACCGCGGGCTCCCCCGGTGAACAGTTGTCTCGTCGCTGCGTGGCGCTCCTCAAGATGGCCCTAAAGCCCGAGGTTTGGCCGCAGCAGTGCGACCTCAAGCTGAACTGGCTGGAAAAGGTTTTTGCAGGTATCGACTCGGTATCGCCCAATTACGGCAACATCTGCACGGCCCTGGAGCTCCTTACGTACCTGCTGGGGATCATCAAGAAGGAGCACATTCTGGCTGGATTTAAACCTTTGCAGCGAGGACTGTCCGCCTGCATCACCTCTTCTTGGAACTCACACTCAGTTCAGTGGTAAATTAATGATCTGGGGTCTGGTTGTTTCAGCATGTACTGTAATTAGGTTGGTATAAATTACCAGTAATTAACATAACAATGCTTACAAAAATAGCTATGAATTGAAAAAATTATATATGTTTATAAATGTTGTGCCGTGAAAGTCATGTCCGAGCTTTTAAAGCTCTGATGGGTGGCTATGGGCTGTTTGTCTTCGAGTTGGAAGGATGTCAGTTTGAGGACATTCAGTCGAATGGACCTATTCGAAAAGGTCAAATAGGCCACTGCTTATGGAACTAAGTGGTGTTTATACCACGTTACTCAGCGGTTTGGAGGAGAAACACTTTCAAGACAATATGAAAAAAAAAACAATGTTTTAATCTTTGAATCTCAATTATCTTCAAGGGTTCTATGATCTGAAGGTCTTATCCCTAGTGTAAGAGTCGCTATTACACAATTTAACATTTGTTTCCCAGGTGAACGACGCCAACACAACCGCAGGCTCCCCTGGTGAACAGTTGTCTCGTCGCTGCGTGGCGCTCCTCAAGATGGCGCTAAAGCCCGAGGTTTGGCCCCAGCAGTGCGACCTCAAGCTGAACTGGCTGGAAAAGGTTTTTGCAGGTATCGACTCGGTATCGCCCAATTACGGAAACATCTGCACGGCCCTGGAGCTCCTTACATTACCTGCTGGGGATCATCAAGAAGGAGCACATTCTGGCTGGATTTAAACCTTTGCAGCGAGGACTGTCCGCCTGCATCACCTCTTCCAACTTGAAGGTACGAGTATTGCCTTTTATCAAAGCTTGGCCTTTGCGGGAAATGTTAGTATATATATATATATATATTTCTTTTTCCTCGTTTGACCTATTTGACACCTCCCACTGAAAAGTTCCAATTCATCCAAATTTGTCTAATTACCCCTTTTGCCCAATATACCTAAACACACTTTTGTATGATAAAACATATGACATTGTAACAGGTGCTGCGATTGGTCCATGGGCTGCTATCTCGCCTGATGACCATCTTCCCAACTGAGCCAACCACTTCAAACGTTGCTTCCAAGTATGAAGAGCTTGAGAACCTGTATGCGTCTGTTGGCAAGGTAAGCGCTATAAATACACTTGTACTGTGTGGGGTTTGGTTCGGAGCCGGGTCAAAAATATGAGTCACACAAAACTTGTTAAGCAAAAGGAAGTTTTATTTACTACATTAATTCGCTAATTTGATGTATAACAGATAAATAATAAGGTTATTTGGAATCTATTTCACCTTTGACATTTTTTAATGTTTTAGGAAAGTTTTTTTTTCTCCGCTTACTATCTAACCTTTTTTTGGTTCTGACCATGTCTCAGTCCTGTGACTGATGGTTAGTCGGAGGTCCACTGTATTTAAATAATTTCTACTCCAACATTATTCAAGTGGATATGTTGGCTATCCTTCCTAATCCAAACTATGAATATATCATGGAAATTCATTAATTAACTCACTAAATATACACTAATCAATCTTTAAAATCATGAACACTTGGTGAGATATCATTTTAAATAGATAATAATATTTCATTAGAGTGTAGATTTAATTAATTGCAGCCATTATTCTGGTTAAGCTTAAAATAGATCCTTTTAAAAGTGATTAATATAAGATTTAGGATTGTACAAAATTACATGATATTATTTCAGGGTTCCTAAGCATCATGGAAAACCTAGAATATTAAAATATTTATTCCAGGCCTGGAAATGTTATCGAATTTCTCATTTTTCCAATCTTTTAATAGCATTTCTTAGGTTGTGTCCCCCCCCCCCCCNTTTTCAAACAAGTCAGTAAATCAGGAGGAAACAGGGGTAAGTCATTAGTTGAAATTTCCAAGATATCTGAGGAAATTCATAAAGTATCTAAATCCCTTTAAATTATCTTTATCAAGCTATTTAATGATTCATTAACATAAAACTAGGTTGTATTATTGTCATTTTTATAAAACTTATTCTTGTTTGGTAATTTACGCATCATAAACTTTCATGAATAAAATGAACAGGGAGAGTTGGGGTATTTACTGTGCGCTTTCTAAACTAACTGTTTATATCTGCTCATGACTTATACACTAACTCATAACTGGAATAGACACAACATCCAGCCCCCGACCGTTAATTCAGAACTGTGAAAGAGGAAACCCACATTTCACCAATGATTGTGAGTTTATGTTATGTTTTAATTATTTGAATAACTCGTCGTATCTTGGAATACATTAAAAAATAATAAAAGATATGGACATATGCAGGTGTAGTTGATATCGAAGCACGCATTAAATAAAATAAAATATGTAACGATGTGTATTTTGCCAAGATTACTTTACACACTTGTCCTGGAGGAATTGTAGAAAATCCTTGAAATGTCCTCGAAAAATTTTCATGATTTTGTGTAGGAACCTGTATTTAATAATGTCGATACATTTTTTAACTGATAAACCAGTACGTAGATAAAAATACAAAATATAAACAAATCTTTGTTTCTTAATGAAGGCACCTACTAGCCTCAACAATGATTGTGGCCTGATAGACACATGTACCACAAAACATATAATGTACCCCAAGAGGGTCAAAGGTACCTTTAAAATAGGGTGGGAGGATGTGTTTTCTTATCCTAATTTAAGAGTTGTAACTAGGAGGCAATTTTAAATATAATAACCATCAGTTGAATGAAGTAAAATTCACATAAATGGTGGAGTTCTATTAGATGAGAGTGTGATCTACTTTACTTGTACTTCAAGTTGGTTTTATGTGTCCAGGTGGTGTTTGAAGGGCTGGCCAACTACGAGAAGAACCAGCAGGCCAGTCCGTCTTCCTTATACGGGACGCTGATGATGCTGAAGGCAGCGTGTGTCAACAACCAGAGTTATATTGACCGTCTCATCACACCCTTCATGAGGGTCCTACAGAGGATGACAAAGGAACATCTCAGCAATCACACGGCTACTAAGAACAATCCAAGTAAATCACAATCCCTTGCTGACTCTGTATCGGACATTTTTAACTAAGGTTTCAATGTGAAAAGCCTTCCTGCTGACAGTGGTATTATATTATGTTTGTTATTATGACCAATATCTTATATCCGGCTAATGGTAACATTTGATTGTTTGTAGCACAAAGTAAATTAGAATGTTATCTTGTATGTCCCATGTCCAAATATCCCTCCCTATCTTCCTGACCAGTAATAATTCGCACAACTGCTCATTGTTTGAACGACTAAATTAGTCTGATCTAGGTTTTGTTTGTTCATAACTCTCCGGAAAAATAAATCAAGAATGATTCTTATTGCATTATAAATACCCACCTCAAAGAATGAATGGAGAATTTTACTAAAGCATTATTTAATAATTTTCTTTTTATTTCCTGTATTAGATTTTTTAATATCTGTGTCTTCTTTACTCATCACCTTTTTATCTCTTTTTTATGGATGAAACCTTGAAATATTTGACTTTTTTAGGATATTTCAGATTTAAAATTTGTAAAAAAACTGAGTCTTAATTATTCTTTTAATATATCAACCCATTGCTAGAATTATGTTACTTCTGTTGGAACGTTAAATTTCACCCTTACTTCTGAAGGATTTTTTTTTTACAAATACTCACTAGACTCAATCTTTTATTGAAATTAAATAAATTACCATAACATCAGAATATTTTTAACAATCATATCACCAAACATAATGTCTCTATTTTGATTCCAGTGGCCTGTGAGTTGCTAATACTCAGTCTAGACTTGGTGAAGAATCGAGTTGTCGTAATGGGAGCTGAAATAAGGAAAACTTTCATCGGAACCATCTTAGTTGGCCTCATAGAGAAGTCTACTGACATTAGGATCATGAAGGCCATTGCTAAGGTAAAAATCCTCGGTTGTTTCATTTTCTTAAATTGTTAAGAAAACAATCAACACAGTGGACCATATATTATAGATTATAGAATGTGTCATCTCAGGAACGTAAGATACAAATATTATTGAATATAGAATGTGCCATCTCAGGAACGTAAGATACTAATAATATAGAATATAGAATGTGTCATCTCAGGAACGTAAGATACAAATAATATAGAATATAGAATGTGTCATCTCAGGAACGTAAGATACTAATAATATAGAATATAGAATGTGTCATCTCAGGAACGTAAGATACTAATAATATAGAATATAGAATGTGTCATCTCAGGAACGTAAGATACTAATAATATAGAATATAGAATGTGTCATCTCAGGAACGTAAGATACTAATAATATAGAATATAGAATGTGTCATCTCAGGAACGTAAGATACTAATAATATAGAATATAGAATGTGTCATCTCAGGAACGTAAGATACTAATAATATAGAATATAGAATGTGTCATCTCAGGAACGTAAGATACTAATAATATAGAATATAGAATGTGTCATCTCAGGAACGTAAGATACTAATAATATAGAATATAGAATGTGTCATCTCAGGAACGTAAGATACTAATAATATAGAATATAGAATGTGTCATCTCAGGAACGTAAGATACTAATAATATAGAATATAGAATGTGTCATCTCAGGAACGTAAGATACTAATAATATAGAATATAGAATGTGTCATCTCAGGAACGTAAGATACAAATATTATTGAATATAGAATGTGTCACCTCAGGAACGTAAGATACAAATATTATTGAATATAGAATGTGTCACCTCAGGAACGTAAGATACAAATATTATTGAATATAGAATGTGTCATCTCAGGAACGTAAGATACTAATAATATAGAATGTGTCACCTCAGGAACGTAAGATACAAATAATATAGAATATAGAATGTGTCATCTCAGGAACGTAAGATACAAAAATCTTTCCCACGTTATATTTAATTTTTAGCAAGTCAAAATACCTTTGATGTTCAAAATCAATAAGTTTTTAAAATAATAAGGGGAAGGTAAATTAAAAAGGTGGCTGTATTGTTTAGATGCTTGAAGACTGGATGAAGAACAAGAACCCGATAGCTCTAAACCAAGCTCCGTCTCTCCGAGAGAAATCTATCCTACTAGTGAAGATGATGCAGAATGTGGAGAAAAGGTTCTCGGACAATATAGAAGTCAGCAAGTTGACTCCAAGCATGGACAAAAGGTTGTCAGAGCACAGAGAGCTCAATGCACAATTTCTAGAGGTCGTCAACTTTATATACAGGTAAAGTTTCTGTACAAAATAGACTTTTGTTCATTATTAAACTAAGACATGTAGTACACATTGGGCTTTACGTATGCTAGCCAGGTGAATTAAAAAACAACAACTCCGTAGCGCCAGTCTGCAAGGAAACTATACTAACCGAGTGGCTGTTGTTAATCTCAGTTTTCAAGAACAGAGCCACTAATTTATTCCCTTGGAGGAAAAGGCAGAAAACTTATCAAAATTCGCTTAGTCTTGGTGAGGGGCGGAGGGGGGTAGGCTGACCATTTCAAAAAAGTTTCTGGTGGGTAACAAAACATAGTGCTCCAAGAAACAAAACAAAGGGTGCAGCGCTCATGTTCTAGCAGTCACTGCTGACTCATCACTGTTAATCTCTTTTGTAGACAGTCTTCTTCTTTGTTACCAAGCAAACACTGGCCAGGATGGGGAGGGGGTTATTTTACCACTTGTAGATACAAATAAGTTGAGGTCAGCAAGTGAAAGAGCTTGAAAGATTTAGAGAAGGACAGAGATATATTCTATCCTTAGTGATGGGAAATGGGATGAAGGGGGAAGGAGGTAGCTTGCCAAGGTCAACCATTTATGAGGGTCCAGCATGTTTGTTGTTGGTGAGCCAGACAGGGAGTAGAGTACAAGGGGTGTTAAACAATCAATTTTGAGGGGGATAAAACCTAGATAATATTTTGCAGTTTCATACTTAGAGCAAATTGAAGAGGTGCCAAACATTATGTTTTGTACTATTTTTAGCACTCTGCAAACAATTAAACATAAAACACCTTTTTCAAAAGAAATTGACTAATAAAAATAATTTCTATACAAAATTTAATAAAATATTATATGATTTCTTTTATAGGCAACATTACATTTGGAAGCCCAAGGTACAGACAGACAGACAGACAGACAGACAGACGGCATTACAAAAACCACTTTTTTTTTTTTTCGATTTTTTTGATGAGAAAGTAAAAATCGATCCTCTAACCCATAACAAAAAATACCCGCACTTATTCACTTGGGACAAAAAGGCAATGTTTGACTGGTTCTTTGTTCCAGAGACGAGACACTGAAACATTCTGAGCTGACCGTGAAACTGGAACAATACCCGCACTTGTTCACTTGGGACAAAAAGGCGACGTTTGACTGGTTCTTTGTTCCAGAGA
>CABFVX010003968.1:0-11337 GCA_902151425.1 Timema shepardi | reverse complement strand
TTTAACACAAATATCATAATATTTCGGCATTGTTGCCTTTACCAAACACAAAGAGGAAGAGAGTACAAATAACACAAACAATGGATTACTCCATTTTAAATTTAATTTTTTTTTTTTTTAAATCAAATTTACTCTTAATAGTTTATTTTTCCTTTTTCTTTAGTGTTATCACTTTCCTTTATTATAAAATTATCTAGCCATTGGGCCACCTCATTTTTAAATATTAAAAAGTTTGAATATTTTCAAATGTCTATTTCCGAATCAATCATATTTAACTTTACATCCATGGATTACTCCATTTTGAATTTTAATTTTAAAATAACACAAATTCAAAATGGAGTAATCCATTGTTTGTGTTATTTGTACTTTCTTCTTCTTTGTGTTTGATAAAGGCAACAATGCCGAAATATTATTATATTTGTGTTAAAATGTGTGTGACTACTTCTACTATAGAAGACAGAAGAAAGGAGAAGATGTCACCTTTGTGCATTGGATTCTTCCCACATTTTTCCTCTTTCTCTAGGTGGGCTTTCTTCATCAAATTTATTCTTAGTAGTTTATTTTTCCTTTTTCTTTAGTTTTATCAATTTCCTTTATTATAAAATTATCTAACCATTGGTTCACCTCATTTTTAAACATTAAACTGTTGTGACATAGAGTAACGTTTTCACACAGAGGCTCCAATCAAGATGGCAAATAAATCTAACGTCCTTCCTGGCATCTCCTTCCTACTCAATAAGGCTGATGTGATTGAAAAGGATCTTCTTTACCAATATCCTTTGAACACTGGTCTGAAACAAGAACAACCAGATCCTTCAGATGCAACATTGGAGACAGCGGAATCTCCGGATAAAGAGGTGAGCTCCGTTAGTACAAGCCTTGCTCTGTGGTGGATACAATTGAACATCTTTATGTTGTAATATTTTAGTAGTTATTAAAACTAACACCAGGAATTTTTATTTAAAAACTTTTAGTTGGAAAATTCACAATTTTATAATTAATTAATTGTTCAAACCTCGAAATTGCAACCTAATCAAAGTTTTCTTTTTATTTTACCTATCCTCTTAGGGATCAAATTGCCAAAGCTTCTAATTTTATCATACTTTTTTTTAAACTCATCTTCCTCTATCCTCCCACCTCTCTTCCACCTTTAATCTATTACATTCTTCTCCTCTCACTTGAACACCTTCTGGTATCAGCTCCTCCCATCTCATTCTTGCTTCCTCTACTCTCTCATGTATCCCCTCTCTTTCCTGGATAACTTCATTCCTCCTCGTGACAGCTAACATTTCCTCGTCTCTCTAACATTCCTTGTCCATGTGTGATGGTAGGTAGAAGTACACTTCCCTACACTTCAAGTGTACTCACTTCCTGCTGTCCTTTTCTCACCTCTCCTCCATCCAACTTTACAGCTCTACTAGGCCTTATCTTCTTCCTTGTCATTACCATCACTTCATCACTTCAAACTTTCACTTCCTCATTCCATCAAGTCAACAGCAAACTTCATGGCTTTTATTCCTTCCTGCAACTTGGATGGAAAACCAAAGGCTAAAATTCCAATCTTTTATATTCAAGGTAAGAGTGTATAGAAGTTGAGGTAAGGGCAGTATTCTTAGAGTTTTTGTGTAAAAAAGTCAAATCAGTTTTTTTGGCTAGACGAAATCAAATAATTCTTCCATTCAAACGTAGGATTTAAATTAATTCAGTAGGTGACCTCAACAGTTATTTAATATCTATTAAATTTGATGACAACTTTTCCTATCACCGTTTGAAGAGAATTGAACTCTTTGTTTCTCTTGGAGCTATATATATGTATATATAAAATTATATTTTGCATAAAAATGATTTTCCATAAAATATGCAAAAAACACTGCTCAATACTCGAGGTTCCCTTCTTAAGGGGATGCTTCATCGTGGGCGGTGATCAGGTGATTTCCAAGGTGATTTCTTTCTAATCAATTAAACATAAAACTATTAGACCTGTTTGATTGAGATTCTCACTTTTGTAGAGATCCATCCATTTACTTTGCTTATGGTTTCATCATAGTTACGTGATAATATAGATTTAAAAACTAATTACATAGAACAAACTAGGTCTGTTATTCATATTTTGTCAGACTTTCCCCAAAACGATATTCATTACATTACAACCCATCTATTTCACTATCAATTCCGGTATTTTAATGTTAATTATAAGTTAATCATTTGTAAATACCATTAGTTAAAGTTTTTTTCATAGGTCATTTTATTTCATGGTTTCATCTAAAAAATAATAATGGTTTAGTTAGCGAAGCTATTTTGTTTGTTAATTATGGCTATAATTACATCTAAATATCAAATTCTCTAAATTTAAATTGAATTTATCAGTGGTTAAATTATTGGCATAGTAAACCAAAGGTCCTGGGCTTGATTCTCATGTACAAGAATTGTTTATCAATTTAAAGAATACTAAGAAAAAGTGACTGTTACTTTTATTGCGACATAGTCAACATTTGTTGTGGAATGTGTGTCCTTCAGGTGCAAGATGTGTTGGACCTAGAGCTCCAGACAGAGGGCTGCAAGCTCGAGGGACCCCGTAGACTGCCTCGCAGTCGCAAGGACGCCTTCAATATTATAATAATGCAACAGGCCAACTTTATGGAAAAGCTAGAAGGCTTGCATACCTCCAACTTCCTTCTGGCCACCACTCAGCTCTGCCACATGGACACGGCCCTCGCTGAGTCCGTGTGGCTCGACCTCTTCCCGAAGATGTGGGCCATACTGTCCAAGAAGCATCAGAACGTGAGTGAATTCTCTATCTCCACCAACCGGTCCATAATTTCCTGAAACTCTCCAAACAAGTTGAACAGAGTGGATGACAAAAACAGCATCCCTGCTTCACTCCTTTTCCTATCTCTACGCTGCTGGTCTCGCCATCATACAGCCTCACCTTCACTCGCTGTCCCAGGTACAGGTTTGCAATCAACCTTCTGTCCCTCCAATTGTTATCGATCTTCTTGAGTATTTCCATCAGTTTCTTCCATTTCACTCTATCGAATGCCTTTTGCCAGTCAAATCAAACCATTTTAGACAACTTCCTTGACTTCCAACACTCTTTCTATAATTATTCTCAGCATCCCGATTACATCTATGGCTCTCTTTCTGAATAAAAATTGGTATTTTTCCATCACACTTTCTATTTTATGTTCCAGTCACCTGTTGAGTCTTCTCGCCACAATCTTTCCCATATGTAAGATGAGGTTGATGGTCCTGTGGTCGGGTCACTGCACTTCTTGGCTTTGTTTCTTCTTCTTTAGGGTTACCGTGGTTACGTCTAGAAAGTCCTCGGGGCATTCTCCTGTTTCGTAGATCCTCTCTATAAGTTTTGTCGGCACCATTAATCCGTTGTTTCGCAGTTCCTTCAGAAGGTCGTCATCTCCAGCAGCTCTCCTTCTTCGCGTGTCCTTTATGGCTCTCTCCTTTCACTCTTTAAACTGCCAGGTCCATTTTTGTCTTCCTCTACTTCATCTTCGACTTCAATCTCCCGAGTCAAGATTCATTGTCTACTGTTTTTCTATACATCTTTCCCGAATCATAAGAACCTCTTTATGGTTTGTCGCCATCAGATCTTTGGATAAAGATAAAGAAGATAAAGTGGTAAAGAATGATAAAACACTTAGATTGCAACATGAAAAAGGAACAAACAACATAAATAAATAAAGAAGGAAATGAACATTGGATGTGAATATATTTTATGTCTATTTAAGAAAAAAAAACTATTAGCTTTTTGAGGTAAGTTTTGTTATGTATGGAAGAAGATGTAGGAAATGGATATACATACTTAGGGAAATTAACACAATATGACTTTTGAAACGAAAAGAAGTGAAAATATGTTTTCCTGAAAGACATATAACATATTCACACCCATTGTCCATTTCCTGTGTTCGTCCTTTATATTATTCATTCCTTTAAATAACGCATGTATTTTACATGTTTCAACCTTCGTTAATCCAAGTTAACTTATCATGCTTTACCAATTCCCTTTTTCTCCCTTTGAATCTTCTTGGTTCAATCTTTTAGGAAGTTGTATCGCATATTTCACTATCTCTCCTAATAAGTTCTGACTGAACGAAACCTTGGTTACACTAACATGTTGGGTATTAGGAAGGTTGAACTTAAAGGAAGTGCACCCACATTTATGTGGAGGAAGAGTGGAAAACCACCCTCAGTACTCTCGACCAGGATCCAACCCCGACCTCTCGGTGTTGGGCAGCCTAGTCTCTTGCAAGATTTGTGCCTTAGACCATGCTGCCACCGGAGCGAACTGAACTGTTACTTTAATTGTAAAAACCAAATTATATTTAATCCATTTTAATTTATCATATCCCTTTTCTGTACCTTCTTCCATATATAACAAAAAATATCTCAAATTGTGAAAAGTAATTTTGTTTAAAGAAATAAATACCATGACCTAGGTTATAATTCTTAAAAGTTGAGAAACTATTATTTTGTTTTTTTATTTGCCAGTTTCTTCTGTCGGAGATTGTTCCGTTTGTGTGTAGTGGCAGCCATGTTGTACAAAAAGATTGCCATCCAAGTGCGTTGAGCACTTTCGTTGATGCTCTGTCCCAGTGCCAGCCACCCATCGCCATTAAGCCGTGAGTACCATATTTATATGACACCAACACCTTTCCTAGCATGTGCCACACAAGGGAGGGAAGACTAATGTATGTAGTGATCCGGTAAACTGTTCGGTTTTGTCTGAATCTGTATGGACCGTTTAAAGGGTCTCTTTTGATTTGAACTGTCTGTATTTCTATTGATATTAACAAAAATAATGTTGTGAGAGGGCTCTTAGCGACAGGACAAGTAAACAAGTAATGTTAACAGAAGGGTTTGGATGTCATTGTCTTTTTTAAAGAAATAAATACCATGACCTAGGTTATAATTCTTAAAAGTTGAGAAACTATTATTTTGTTTTTTTATTTGCCAGTTTCTTCTGTCGGAGATTGTTCCGTTTGTGTGTAGTGGCAGCCATGTTGTACAAAAAGATTGCCATCCAAGTGCGTTGAGCACTTTCGTTGATGCTCTGTCCCAGTGCCAGCCACCCATCGCCATTAAGCCGTGAGTACCATATTTATATGACACCAACACCTTTCCTAGCATGTGCCACACAAGGGAGGGAAGACTAATGTATGTAGTGATCCGGTAAACTGTTCGGTTTTGTCTGAATCTGTATGGACCGTTTAAAGGGTCTCTTTTGATTTGAACTGTCTGTATTTCTATTGATATTAACAAAAATAATGTTGTGAGAGGGCTCTTAGCGACAGGACAAGTAAACAAGTAATGTTAACAGAAGGGTTTGGATGTCATTGTCTTTCGAATAATTCCTACCGTTAGTTTTGTCCATACATTGTGATTGTGATTGTGATTAAAAGAAGTAAATGGATCTTAGTGTCAACACAGGATAAACTTATTCTCATTTATAAACATAACTCTGTGTGAATTTATTTATGTAGTTCAGATATTAAATGCGTCAACTTAATGAGCTCTAAATAAAATGCTATTAAATGTAAACAATATTTTTCATTTCAAAGAAAATACAAAGAATCTGGTTTTCTAACGAAATATCGGGTCTCATTGTGGTCTTATTATTTTAATTATTTAGATTATATATTTAAACAGCATATTATAAACAGTTTGATTTTTGGTTAGTGTGAATTGTCAATTTTTTAAATCTGTTTCATTAAATTTTAATCAAACAAAATTTGGAAATGAAACTTCTCTGCCTAATTGCACACTTAAGATGTAGGTTTTACTTAAACTAACATGTCTTTTAATTATTTATACAAGATGTTGATGTTGATGTTGATGTTGATCTTATAAGATATACCATAGTGGAATAGCGCTTGGTAAGCTTGCTACCTTACAGTGTAGACTAAGGGTATTTTCTGCTAATCAAAATTTATTTACATCCATGGGGGGACGGGATCTCGAACCCTCAGGAAAAGGTTGGGAATTTATCTATTGGCATAGATCGGGTGGGATTGAGCCTTTCTTGAAAAGTTTAGCAGGAAACAAAATTCATCACTGTCAATATCTTTTGTAGACAGTTTTCTTTGTTACCAAGCAAACTTGGTGGCCAGGATGGGGAGGGGGTTATTTTACCACTTGTAAATACAAACAAGTTGAGGTCAGCAAGTGAAAGAGCTTGAAAGATAGAGAGAAGGACAGAGATATATTCTCCTATCTTTAGTGGTTGGGAAATGAGAGGAAGGGGGGAAGGAGGTAGCCTGCCAAGGTCAACCATTTATGAGGGTTCAGCGTGTTTGTTGTTGGTGAGCCAGACAGGGAGTAGAGTACAAGGGGCGCTAAACAATCAACTTTGAGGGGGATCAAACCTAGATAATATTCTGCAGTTTCATACTTTGAGCAAATTGAAGAGGTGCCAAACATTATGTTTTGTAGTATTTTTAGCACTCTGCAAATAATTAACTATAAAACACCCTTTTCAAAAGAAATTAACTAATAAAAATAATTGCCATCAAAAATGTAATAAAATTAACTATTTTATTAATTGTATTCTTTGATATTAATTCGAAATTTTGATTTTGATTTGATAAAAAAATGCTATTCATGCACACTTCTATTTATTTTATTATTTATATTTTAGCACCGCGTCTTATTACTCGTTTCGTCTGTACACCTATGTATTGATTACTATAGTGTGTTAGGAATGAGAAAGGTTTAATATAGAAGTATACCTGCATTTGCGTGGATAGAGTGTGAAACCATTCAGGAATAACCACCCTTAGTACACCCTGCTAAGATCAAACTAAACGTCCCCATCATTGGCCGTCTAGTCTATGTCTTAGCCCATGCAGCCATCAAAGTTGGTTTTAATTTTATAGCTTTAACAAGTCTTATCATATTATTTTAAAATTCCATATATTTTAAATCTAAGATTATTCTAAAGAGTAGTTTTATAATTTCCTGTTCCTGTCCCGAAATAAAAAGACATTCCCATCCATCCCCATTTACATCCATTACTGTTTTCATTCGAGCCATATATTTTCCACTACCGGCTTGCTAGGCCTGTCGGCACTTCATATGCCTTACAGTCCAACTTAAGAATAGGACAGGCACAACATCCAGTCCCCGGCCGTTAATTTATCACTGTGAAAGGATAAACTTACATTTCACCAATGATACATTTTATCGGCCATGCTGAGGATCGAACCCGGCACCCTTAGCTCAGTCGATAGCGTCGCGTCGCGTCGCTACCAACTGAGCTAAAGTGTTCGACTGTAATAATGCTTTCCAATGTACACACCTCCCACTATTTTCTTACTGTGACTGTACACACGGAAGTTCGACGGTGTCTGAAGTAGCTGTTTGAAGTGTTTTCACTTTGTGTTTGCTTCTGTCAGCGTACTGATGAAATACCTCGGCAAGTCGCACAACCTGTGGCATCGTATAACGCTCAGCTTGGAGCACCTGGCGTTCGAGAACGGCAACAACGGACAACTCAAGACCAGACGAGATGTGTCCGACTGCTACGACTTCGAGCCCACCATGTCACCACAGCAGGTTTTAACAAATATCTTAATTTAAAAATAATGGATCTCTACTTGAAATGAAATTAGTTAGAGACATTTCTTTGAGAACATTGGTTGAATATCTTGAGTGTGGAATTGTCCCATCTTACTTGAATCACAAAGACTGGAGGGGATGGTCCACCACATCTTCAAAGACTGATCACTAGGGCTCGTATTTGTATATAATTACATATCTTTAAAATGTTTATCAAAATTATTCCCATTAATATATCTTAACAAATAGTGTTATTTTCATGGGTTTTATCTAATTTTTTAGACACATAATTTTGTACTTTTGGTTAGTAAATACATATTTGTTTGTTATGGCTTATAAACACACATTTTGTTAATTTTAGTACAAAATATATACACAATTTAACCTTCTGACAACAAATAACATGTATTCTAAGTAAAGATTGTGTCTACTTTCTCTGCTGTTCTTATTCTCAGAAGAAAGGTTTAGTTCTCTTAACTCGACGGAACCACAATAATTACAGCTGACATAGCCTTCCTGCTCATTAGTTACCTGAGCTGGTGGTTTGTTGCTTATTGGAGCGGGTGGCTTCGGGTGGGGGGGGAGGGGGCTAGCAGCTTCCTCTCTTCTCAAATACACATTAAGCTATTTAGGCACTCTTTTCACAAACTTATTGTGAGGTGCCAATTGAACCGTTCACTAAAAATATAATTTATTCTCATCAATAATTCAGTAACAAGATAGCCGTTGCTAAGTTAGGATGCGTCGAAAAACTTCAAAGTGTGTTGCTTTAAATGGATACGTGCGAGAATATGGTGGTGTGTTTAGGACAGATGGTGTTGTTTTATTTTGTAATATTTGTGAAACGAAGTCACGAGATTTCAAGTCACTCAACATATAGCGTCAGCCAAGCATGTGAAGAATGGATTGTTGAAAAAATCATCCCAAAAGCAACTTTTGAACATTCGAGAGTCGGAACCTGTAGGATAGCCTTGCTCAATATTTTCCATAAAAATCTGCCGCGCTTTTGTACGTAGTAATGTAGCAGCTGATATTCCAATTAATAAATTGCAAAATACTGTGTTAAAAGGAACTTTGAAAAAATATACAAAACCGAGCATTCCCATTGAGTCAACTGACAGGAAAAACTATCTACCGAAAGTATATACTGATACGATATTAAAAATTCCGAAATAAATTTGTGACAAATTTGTATGGACATGAGACAACATATTTAACAGGCCGTTATATAGTTAATGTTATTGTTGGTACTTTGAAGAGTGAGCCATCGTCTTCATTTCCGCTCACTACTGGAAAAATCTTAGCAACTAAATAATTGCGAAAACATTAATCGATTCACTGATGCTGCTTTGGCCCGATGAAATACAATATGGGCGTGTCCATCTCTTTCTCTCCCATGCAGCATCCTACATGATAAAGGTGGGAAAGGGATTAAAAATACTCTACACAAAGATGGTTCATTTAACATTTTCGGCACATTGTGTGCATCGTGTTGCGGAAACTTTGCGATCATTATATCCTGGAGTGAATTAAAGCCTATATTTCTGTCTCTGATAAAATCGAAACATTTCGTACCATTTTGAAAAAATGAATTTTTAAATAAAATTTATTAAATAACGATGGAAAATATTATCAATTTTAGAGGGAAGCTTATCTTTAAATTAAATTTATAAAATACCTCCTAATATCTTGAGTTTGTTTTATAGTATTTTCTGCGTTTCAGCAAAAAGAAAACTTAAATATTCTTTTAAAATTATTCTAGGAACTAATGAAAAAATAACCATTTTTGACTTGAATTGTTGCGTGGTGTGATGACGGTTGTGTGAATGCCATATCGCAGGAGGTGCTCGACTCCTTGTCCGAGATGTACACGCTGCTGCGGGAAGAAGACATGTGGGCGGGACTCTGGCAGAAACACTCGCGTTGCAGAGAGACCAATGTGGCCATTATGTACGAGCAGCAAGGCTTCTTCGAGCAGGCCCAAGTAGCCTACGAGGTGGCGATGAACAAGTTCCGTTCTGACTACTCGTCCACACCGTCTCCGCCCAGCATGCTTAGCGAGCTCAAACTCTGGGAGACTCACTGGGCCAGGTGAGTTTTAACATTTATAAATACATATATATGTGATCAATCAAATAATTATATTGTATCTATTTAAATAGGAAGGAAAAAAGTTACCAAATAACTGAATACAATTAACATTAAAAAGAGGCTAGAAGATAGAGTTCTAGACACTTGCCAGAAACTGTGAGTCTAAAAGTTCCCATTTCATATAAAATAATATCTAACAAACAATATCAAGGCCACTGACAAGAATATACTGTATTTAGTGGAACCCAAGACGACCCCCAGTTTTTCAACGGTTCTGGATACATTTTTTTTAAAGTGGTGTTTATTTTATCATGAATGAAGAAAATAATAATTATAGTAGACTTATTTTGTAATGCTAACAAATTGTTTTTTATTTTCAAAACTAAAACACTTATGTTGACTAAATCTAATTAAGGTTGCAGAGTTGCAAAGGAATTTTTTTTGTTGCCACAAATATTGCTTTTGCATCAGAAGGTCAATTTTGAAAATGTTTCATAAAAACAATGTGAAGTTAATTTTTATTATGACAAACGATCATCTTTAGTTAAAATTCGAGTCTCATACATACTTTACTCCCCCTAAATACGAACATTGGACTTGACCATTAATGCTACCTTCTAAAATGTGACACTTTCACAATGATATACAGAACAGAAAATAGTATAGAGTAAAGAGATATAAGAAGAAAATGTTGTTTTACTCAAAATGTGAAATATACTTAATAATCATTAAATCAATAAATTAGAATGTGATTTAAACCGTCTTTCTTTTGTTTGTGGCTGTGTAATATATTTTATAATTCCTAGTAAACAATGTTAATACAAATAAAAAGGTGTTTATTTAAATGTTGGAACTTATTATTATTCATAAAAAAGATTAATAAAAAACATGGGTGGAGGGCAAAGAAGGGTGTGACGTACTTTTGAGTCGAGTATTTTAGAAAATTATCAGAAGAAATCGGGGTAAAAGTCGGGGAATTTCAATGGTCAAGTTGAGTAGACACTGTAATATTGTAATTGTAACTGTGCAGATGCTGCAAAGAGTTGAACCAATGGGACCTGTTACTGGAGTATAGCAGTGATAAGGCTACGGGGAACCCCTTCCTGGTCCTGGACTCGTCGTGGAGAGTCCCCAACTGGCCGCTGATGAAAGAGGCCATGGCGCAGGTGGAGAACAGTTGTCCCAAAGAGCTACTGTGGAAGGTCAGTGTCCCGGACACACAACAAGTTATTATTATTTGACCATATTTTCTAATTGATGAAGATATCTGTGGGTGTGAAAGTTTTAATTAATATTATGTGTGTGATTGTTTAAATATTGTGTGTCGTACTCTGTTTTGAAGACTAAAGAGTAAGAGACAGGTATACTGTCAAGAGTAAGAGACAGGTATACCGTCAACTGTCCACCTTCACAATTAGAGAATCATGAATTTAAAGCTACGAAAATGTTTAATCCTTGTTTTCTCAGGTGAACTTATATAAAGGCTACTTGGCTATCTGCCACACTGAAGACCAACACCTCAACTTGGTTGAGCGCTATGTTGAAGTAGCCAACGTGCTGTGCATGAGAGAATGGAGACGTCTGCCCCAGATAGTGTCACACATACATCTGCCGATACTACAGGCAGCTCAGCAGGTACTCAATGGCCTCCCACTCTTCCTCTTTGCAAATACG